>JAUTDX010004899.1:0-53211 GCA_030844895.1 Ambrosia x helenae | reverse complement strand
TGGGTAACTGATGTGTTGCCAAATGCATCACATTTATATATTAGTTTTGTATAGTTTTTAATCGTTTATCGTTCGTTTATAGTGAGTCTTAGATACTTATTTATGTCTTGGTGTTAAACAGGTGTTCGTGGGCTAAAATGAGTAGAAAAGAGCTTAGTTGGAGAGGAGACGAGCATTCGATGAAATTGGAAATCGAAAAAGAAACAAATCTGGAAGAACTGAAATTAGAGACCCTCTAATTTCAGTAAAAGGTTATTCGCGGGTCTCCAGGAAGTAAAATAGAAGAAAATGACGATTTTACCCTTAATGAATTGTGGTAATTACTGAAGATACCCCCGCGACAGTTTTGGTTGTTAGAGACCCTCTAATTCCAGAAAAAGTTATTCATGGGTCTCTAATACCTTCAGACCAACAAAAAGCCCATTTTCTTGGAAAAAACCTAATCAGCCGTTTGGGACAATATCTTCGACTTCCAGAGCTTCTAAGGGCGATTTTGAAGACTTTTTGCAGTTCCATTCATTCCGGTTGATGCCAGAGCAATCCAGAACAAGTTTTGAAGCAGAAATCATGATTATGCACGGCTAAACATCCTGCGGTTTCTCGGGTGAAAGATTCGGTTATTTTGTAAGGATTTTTCTGTTTTGAACTATTATTTTGGATCAGATTTTGTGAACATACTTATGTGTCTTTGAATCTGGTTGTATGTTTGACTGATTTGAACAGTTTGACTGATTTCACAATTACAATTCGTTATCGTTTCTTGGTTTTCTTGCACTAGGAATAATTTAACCTTGTGATTTGTGTTTTGATGTTGAATTGGGTTGAACAACTTAAACAGGATCATGTCTATGTGATTGCCTAGCTAGGTTAATTCAGATTGTCTTTACAGTTACCGAATCAGAAACCCGGAGTGACCGTTTTTCCATATTATTGTCTTTTCTAAAACTCTATTATCACTCGTTTTGCAGCACTGCAGCACTTTTACATTAAACTTCATAAAATTACTTTAGTTAATTTTAATTTAATTAGAAATTAGTAACTTAGCACTTTCCACAAACTCCCTGAGGTTCGACAACCCTACTTCCTATACTGCAGTCAGTTGTAGCTAAGGAGTAGTTTTTATTTAGTTTTTGATTAGCACTTCGACACGCGATCAAAATGGCGCCGTTGCCGGGGAGTTCGTGCGCTTAGTGTTTAGTTTAGTTTGTTTATTTCTTTTCTTAAAAAAAAAAAAAAATCTTTTAGTTATTTGTTTCCGTTTTTTTTTTTATTTCTCTTCTTCGTTCAGTACTACTCTATTTGTTTCTTGTTTTTGTTTGTGCAGGTTAATTTTGTGTTGCATGCATACTAGGTTTTCCAAGAAATCATCTCCTTTGTTATTCGATCCAGAAATTGAGAAGACAGCACGTCAAACCGTGTTGTTTTTCGTTCAGCAGTAAAGAATCAATCAAGTTCTTCAACAGTTGCTCAGAGAATTGAAGAAGCAGCTATTGATATGGCTGATCAGGATAACCAAAATGACCAAATACCTAACCAACTGAATGATCCTATTCCACCAGCTCTACCAAACCAACCCATTCCAAACCCACCACCACCACAACAACAACAACAATTCCAATCTGGTGGGTATTTCCAACATGCTAACCCACGTCCACAACAAAACCAACAAAACCCAAGAAACCAACCTCCCCCACATTTAGCAGTTATCCCACCCAATCAACAACAAAACCAACAGAGATTTGATGGGGATCTTCAATATGAGGAGGGAAGTGTGCATACTTGGGATTCTGAATGGGATCAAGAGGATGAACAGGAACCGTATGATGGAGATATGGTAATTATGGGTATGACATGGAGTATGAGCAGCAGCCACCACAGGGGGGGTAATCAGAGGAACCGTGTTCAGAGACATAGAAATAATCAAGCTCCACAAGGGGTTCCTAGATTTAATGTTGGGGATATGGGGATGGGAGATGAGTTACAGTTAGTAGATGGTGTCCCACAGATACGTCAAAGGGCACCGGTTCAGGGGGTTGATAGTCATTTTAGGCCGGTCATTGTACCCAATTCTTCAGCTGTAGTAACACCGGTGAGTAGGAACGGGAAAGCATTTGAGGTGAGACCCCAATATTTGGGTCATTTGCCTGAGTTCTATGGAAAAAGATCAGAAGAACCTTACTTACACATATCAGCATTTGAGTCTGTATGCAATATGATTGGAGGGTCCGGGTTTACTAAGGACCAGGTAATGTTGATGATGTTTCAGTTCACTTTGAAGGACAAGGCAAGGCAATGGTTTGCTACACTACCCCCAGGCAGTATATATACTTGGCAGGATATGCAACAAATTTTCTTGGAAGAGTATTACACCATGAGCCGAACATCTGAGGCTCGGGATGCAATAAGAGGATTTCAACAGAATTCGGGGGAAGCATTCCATGAGGCTTTTACTAGATTCAAAGAGCTATTGAGAAAATGTCCTCATCATGGGATTCAGACATGGGAACTAATAAAAGCTTTTTATGATGGACTGACACCAGAGGATGTTAGGGGGTTGACTGCCATTAGCAATGGCACATTCTTTACTAACACTGAAGCTGTGGATTGGGGACACTTGGAAAGGATGAGTGCCACTTCAAAGAGACAGGCACAATCATGTAGGAAGTTGAGACCATCATCTGTCAAGGCAGCAGACTATGAGGCTGAAGAAAGAATTGAGAAATTGAAGCAGCAAAATTTACTCTTGGCAAAACAGGTAGCTCAACTTAATTTGGGGAAGAGTAGTGAGGCAAAGGCATCTAATGTTTTTTCGGTATGTACTGATTGTGGGGAGTTGGGGCATCTAGCCCAAGACTGCCAGGGGCCTTTGGAGAATACAGAAGAGGTGAATCAAGTTTATGGAGAACGGAAGCAAAATGACATGAATTCTAACACCTATCATCCTGGGCTCAAAAACCACCCAAACTTCAGGTATGGTAATCCTAATAATCAATTAAATCCTAACTTTTCTGGTTTCTAATGTGCAGGGAGGAAATCAACAACAGTCTCAGAACAGGCAGTATGGATATAATCAAGGGGGTTACTCAAAGAATACCTATAATCAGAGTGGTCAGCAGCAGAGAGGGAGTCAGCAAGGCACATCAGGAGGAGGTAATGATCAACTGAGTGCAATCTTGGATGCCATTAAAGCTGTACAGAATGATGTCAGGACGGTTCAGAACGATGTCAGGACAGTTCAGAAGAGGTCAAGGGAATGCGAAAAGACAATGAAGTGAGGGATAAGACTGTGGAAGCATTGTCCAAGCAGGTAGGGCAATTGGCTGCAGATATGTCTAAGAGAGATCCAGGGAAGCTACCTAGTGACACCACCATTAATCCTCAACATCAGCAATCAAGCTCAAGGAATGCGAGGAATGTGCAAATCAACCAGGTAAGTATTCTGCGCAATGGTAAGGTTTATGATAATAAAGTGGGAACTCCACCACAGTTTGTTGAGGGTGTGGTGGAGGATTTGGGTAGTGATGATAGTGAGGATGAACAGGAATTTGTTGAATTGAACAAAACACCTAAAATTGCTTTAGAAAAAAAGAAAAAACAAAAATAAAAGTGTTTTGATCAATAATTCCTAACCAGGTTGTGGAAAAAGGTGTGGAGGGTAATACCATCCCTTTTCCTGCAGCTCTCATTGATCCTGGTAAGAAAAAGACAGTCAATAAAAGAGGCCCACAATCGGATGAAATGTGGGAGGTTTTCAAACAAGTTAAAATCAATCTACCTCTTTTAGATGCAATTAAACAAATTCCTGCATATGCAAAGTACCTGAAAGATATGTGCACTCAGAAAAGAAATCATAAAATTCCAAAGAAACTTGACATGCCAGCAGATGTGAGTGCAATAATTTCAGGCACTCTGCCTGAAAAGTTACAAGATCCAGGGGCACCAATTATTTCAATTCAAGTTGGTGATTTTCAAATGACACGAGCCCTTCTGGATCTTGGAGCGAGTGTGAGTATACTACCGGGGAGCTTGTATGACCAGTATGAGTTCGGTCCACTTAAGAAAGCTGATACTACTGTGGTATTGGCTGATTTGACCCCTAAGCTACCCCGGGGAGTATTGTCAGATGTGATTGTGAAAGTTAATGAGTTTTATTATCCGGTCGATTTCTTGGTCCTTGATTATGTTTCTGTTGATAAAACCAAGCAACCGACTGTGATACTTGGCAGACCATTTTTAGCTACTTCTGACTCTCAGATTAATTGCAGGACAGGTACTGTGGATATGACTTTTGGTAACCGTAAGATGCGGTTAAGTGTTTTTGGTAATGTTTCTAACCCCAATGTTAGTGATGAATGCTTTATGGCAGACATCATTGACGGACGCGTTCCTCCTTACATACCCAATGATGAGGGGGACGAGTCCATGGTAGAATGTGCTTTGTTTGGCAGGTTATATTCTGAGACAGTCAAGGGATTCGAGCAAGAGGATGCACAAGTAGAGGCGATGGCAGTGAGAGAAGGAAGACCGCCTTGGTCTTATCATGTGGAGAGTTTGCCAGATCACATTGACACAAAGCTGAAACCATCATTAGAGACACCACCACAATTAGAACTTAAAGAATTACCTAAACATCTAAAATATGCTTTTGTTGGTGCTAATGATACTCTTCCTGTTATTATTTCTGCAGGTTTGACTGAGGAACAGGAGAAAGCTTTGATGGAAGTTTTGGTTGCACACAGGGCTGCAATTGGGTGGACTATTGCAGACCTGAAAGGAATAAGTCCCTCAATAGTGATGCATAAAATCATAACAGAGGAGGGAGCAAAACCGGCAAGAGATGCACAGAGAAGGCTTAACCCGAACATGAGAGAAGTGGTAAAGAAAGAAGTTCTGAAGTGGCTGGATGCGGGTATCATTTATCCCATCTCTGACAGCACTTGGGTAAGCCCAACACAGACCGTTCCTAAGAAAGCAGGGATTCAGATAGTCAGGAACGAAAAAGGGGAAGAAATTGCCACCCGACCTGTCACTGGGTGGAGAATATGCATTGATTACAGGAAGCTGAATGCAGCTACCTCTAAGGACCACTTCCCTTTACCGTTCATTGATCAGATCATCGAGAAGTTATCAGGTCAGAAATTTTATTGTTTTCTTGATGGTTATTCAGGGTATAATCAAATTGCCATCCACCCTGAAGACCAACAAAAGACCACATTTACCTGCCCTTATGGTACCTTTGCATTCAGGCGAATGCCATTTGGGTTGTGTAATGCCCCAGCCACCTTTCAAAGGTGCATGATGAGTATCTTTTCAGATATGGTTGGGGACTCACTTGAAATCTTTATGGATGACTTCTCAATTTTTGGAACCTCCTTTGAATCTTGCTTAGAACAATTAACTAAGGTGTTGAAACGATGTATTGAAACAAACTTAGTTTTAAGCTGGGAAAAGAGCCATTTTATGGTTCAAGAAGGGGTGGTGTTAGGGCATGTGATTTCAAAACGTGGGATTGAGGTTGATCATGCAAAAATTAAAGCTATTTCAACTTTACCTCCTCCCACAAATGTTAAAGGGGTTAGGTCTTTTCTAGGACATGCTGGTTTTTACAGAAGGTTCATAAAAGGTTTTAGCACAATCACAAAACCACTTTGCAAGTTACTTTTAAAAGATGAACCTTTTGTATTTGATGAGGAGTGTGTAAAAGCTTTCAACACTTTGAAAGAAAAACTGGTTGAAGCCCTAATTTTGCAAGCACCTGATTGGTCACAGCCTTTTGAAATCATGTGTGACGCGAGTGACTATGCAGTTGGGGCTGTTTTGGGTCAAAGGGTAGATAAAAAACCAGTAGTCATTTATTATGCAAGTAAGACATTGGACGGGACACAATTGAATTATACTACTACTGAAAAAGAATTACTTGCAGTTGTGTTTTGCTCTTGACAAGTTCAGGTCTTATATTTGGGGAAGCAAAGTGATTGTGTATTCAGATCACAGCACGGTGCGTTATCTGATGGAGAAAAAGGATGCAAAGCCCAGATTGATTCGTTGGGTGCTCTTGCTTCAGGAGTTCGACTTGGAAATCAGAGACAAGAAGGGTAGTGAAAATGTGGTGGCAGATCATCTGTCCAGATTGCCCCATATGGATGCTGAAGTCACTACTGAGATCAATGAGACCTTTCCAGATGAGCAGCTTTTCGAATTATCTACCTCCCCCTGGTATGCTAACATTGTTAATTATTTGGCTGCAGGTACCATCCCAGAGCATTGGTCAAAGAAAAAGAGAACTCACCTGAAGGCTCAGGCAAAACAATATATTTGGGATGAACCTGATTTGTTCAAGATTGGAGCTGACCAGATAATCCGACGATGTATTCCGGAATCCGAGGTCCAATGTGTATTGGGATTGGTGCACTCATCTGCTTGTGGAGGGCATTTCAGTGGACAGAAAACAGGACACAAAGTTTTATCGTCTGGATTATTTTGGCCTACGATTTTTAAGGATGCATTTGAGTTTGCTAAAAAGTGCATCAAGTGTCAACAAATGGGCAGCATATCTAAACGGAATGAGATGCCCATGAGGCCGATTCTCGTAATTGATATCTTTGATGTGTGGGGAATCGACTTCATGGGACCATTTCCAAATTCATGTGGTTATTTATACATCTTGGTGGCTGTGGACTATGTGTCTAAATGGGTAGAAGCAATAGCCACCAAGACAAATGACCATACCGTTGTGTGCAATTTTGTTCGGTCAAACATTTTTTCACGATTTGGACTTCCCCGTGTGATCATTAGTGATGGGGGATCACATTTCAAAAATTTCAACTTTGGAAAATTGCTCAAACGGTATGGCGTGGATCATAGAATTGCAACCCCATACCACCCACAAACAAGTGGTCAGGTTGAGGTGTCAAATAGACAAATCAAAGAAATCTTACAAAAAACGGTAAGAACAGATCGTAAAGATTGGTCCTCCAAACTTAACGATGCGTTATGGGCTTACCGTACAGCTTTTAAGACACCAATTGGCACCACACCTTACGGTTGGTTTATGGGAAGGGTTGCCATTTACCTGTGGAAGTAGCACATAGGGCATTATGGGCTGTTAAAGAAGTTAACATTGATTATGATGCTGCAGGTAAAGAAAGGAAGTTGAATTTATGTGAGCTTGAAGAATTGCGAGATGAAGCTTACGAGTGCGCATCGGCATATAAAGATAAGATGAAGAAGGTGCACGATGCCAAACTTCGTTTGAAGAAGTTCGAGGTAGGCCATAAGGTATGGTTGTACAATTCCCGTCTTAAATTATTCCCAGGGAAGTTGAAAAGCAAGTGGACGGGGTCGTACTTAATTACGAGAGTTGGTGAATACGGTGATGTCGAGATTGAAGACTTTGATGATCATCTACGTCAAGTAGTGAATGGACATCGACTTAAACCGTACCTGGATTCGTCTGACATCCACGGAACAGCAGAAGAGCCGGTTTGCTTTTTGACGAGTGAACCGGATGATGAAGCTAAGTGATAACGCATTCGGTATGTGTAATTGTAGAGTTTGTACAATGTTTTTTTTGTCTATTTTCGTTGTTTTCGGTTTTGCGTTTTTTGTGTGTTTGAGTTTTTCAGGTAATCGTATCTATTTCGACACGAGGAATCATCACTAACAGGAGTCCAGGTAAGTTTACATGTTAATGGGGCATTGGAATTGGTTTCAAGGGGTTAGGGAGTGTTAGAATTGAGAAGCAAAAATTTTTCTAAGTATAAAAACGTCAAAACTTTCTGTAAACAAAGGAATTCGCGCCCCTCTAATAAGTCTCAAAGAAATTCATGGGGCTCTAATAACTCAAGCATAAAAAAGAAAAAGGTCTGTATCTTCTTTTCCCCAATTGTAACCCTAACATCACCATCAACCTTCCATCATCACCTCCATTATCATCTCCATTCCACCGACCACCAGCCAACCATCAACAACACCACCGCCGCCTTCCACCGCCTGTCACCGCCGTCCTCCTCCTTAACTTCACCACCACCCTCTGTCACCACCTAACCCGACCCAGACCACCCTCTGAACCAAATCCCAATCCACCCAACAAACCACAACCGTTACCCTACCCTACCACCACCCGAACCAAACCCTAACCCAACCAGCCACCGCCGCCACCTTCTACCACTATCCGAACCAAACCCAACTCACCCAGCCCCGACCCGAACCTGCACCCTTATAAACCACCATCTGAACCACCCAACGACCCACAAGCTCCGAACAACCAAAACCCTAACCCGATGCTTTTAAACCCAACTAACCCGACCCGACCTTATCCATAACCAACCCTGATTCCTGCAAACACCCGAACCCTTACCATACTGTGTGGGTTCTGTTAAGTTTTGCATTTCGTATATCTTGTGTCGTCTTATCAGGTGTGTGAAGTTTTGAAATATTGGAATTTATAATTCATGTCGTTACACTTTTGAAGTTCATAAGCTTAGGCGTTGATGTTTTAAGTAATTAGAAGGACGATTCACAAGCGGGTTTGTGTTGAATGAGTCGAATGATTATTAGTCGCAATTGAGGACAATTTAGTTTAAGTGTGGGAGGTGGCATTAGCGGTTCTGAGACTCGTTAAGGTATGATGAATAGTCGGCTAATGAATTGGGGATTACTAGAATTGATTTGAATTGTAGGTTTAGAACGCCTCGCCCGTACTCAATCTCCATTCGGGCGGGGATGTTTTGGATTTTATATATACACAAATGGGTATCCCGAATTTTTTCGATTTTTCTTTTCTTTTTTTTTTTTAGTTTTTCTTTAATTATGTTCTTTGTTTTAGGTGCGACCGCAACCGAAATGCTATACGGTCGCAATGTTTCTCAGTTAAAAAAAAAATTAAAATTCCAAAAAAAAAAAAAAAGTTGCTTATTTATGTTTACCTGACTGATTTGTATGTTTTTAAATTGTTTCACAGGATGTCAGGTGAGGGATCGTCTAGTGCGACCGTAGGGGCCAAGCGAAAAAGAGGACCAAAACCGAGGCCACGAGGTGAGCCTGGACCGCGAGTTACAGCGGTTTCTAGGAGTATTCGGTATGCATTACCAGAGGTTAGGCCACAGCCTGGGGACCCAGTAGAGCCCGTTGAGGACCGGATTTTAGAGGAGCACACTTTATTGCAGTTTGCTGTTAATTCTAAGGAGTTAGAAAATTGTCAAAAATATATATTGATTCCAGAGTTGAAGCATAGGAGCATTAATATGGAATTGGTTGGAATTTTAGGGGAACATGAGAGAGTGGAGGAGTTATTGGGGCCTAAATGGATGACTTTGTTAGAGTGTGATTGGCCACAGTACAGAGAGTTGACAGTAGAGTTTTATTCCACTTTTAAGTATAACGCCGATCTGTTTCACGAGCAACACGCAGTGTCATTTTCACTAGGGAGGCAACTTTATGAGTTGAGTGTGCCTAGATTTGCAGTAGCTATGGGTGTTTACACCAAGGAGGAAGTACAAGCACCTAGATTTGCTAGGTTATTGAGAGGAAGTTATAAGAAGAAGAGGACAGGTGGGGTATCTTCTAGTGATCTGAGTGTGTTTTGGGAGACGATTGCTGAGGGGGCATTTAGTGGCCAGGGTGCTGAGTCGAGTATTCGTGATCCAGTTATTAGATATATTCATAGGATCATAGCATGTACTCTTGTCGGTCGCAAGGGAGGTGATAAGGTTACTGTGTTGGATGCGTTTTGTTTGTATTGTATCTTTGGTCGACGGGAGGCCAATTTGGCGACTATCTTATTATCATCATTTGCCAGAGGTGCTAGAGGTGGAGTTGAAGGTTATTTGAGTTTAGGTCCTTATGTGACACAGATTGCACAGAGCTTGGGGGTGTTTGAGAGATATCCGAGAGAGCAGTTGACAGAGGGACCGTCGACCATTTATTATAGTGTAGATGATTTGAGGACTGCACAGATAGTGACATATGATGAGCCGCCGGAATGGGAACCGGTGAAGCCAGGGCCACAGGTACCACCACCTGAGGGGACAGTTGCTGCTGAGACTATACAGAGGAGCGTGCCTATCGCTCGACAGCGGGTTAGACCATCTATTGAGCGCCCTAGTCCCGTTCCCCCCTTGTGTGCGCCACCACCACCGGAGACCGTGACATTAGAATATGTAGTTCAGAGGATTGATGGGTTGGAGGCGAGGATTGATGGGTTAGATGAAAAGGTTGTTATGTTTACGGATATGATGAGATTTATGATGCATGGCATGGGTTTGAAGATACCAGAGCGTTTCAGAGCATCAGGTGACCAGACAGGTACATCATCCGGAGGAGATCTGACAGATCAGCCTGAGCAAACAGGACAGTGACAGCATCCAGCAACATCAGCCGGTTTATTTTTATCTTTATTTATTTATTATTATTATTTTTTTTTTTGCTTTTGTGTACTTTTCCCTTTATCTTGTTTTGATTATCATATGCCTGTATCTAAACTAACACCTCAAGGGAAATTGTACGAGGAGACCGGTTGGGTGGTTTATATTATATTATATGATATGTTGCTGTTCTATGTGTGTTTTGCTGTTAGAATATTGAATAATTGCCGCTTTTGTCCGCGAACGGAATGCTATACGGACATTTTGGAGGGCAGAGGAGCACGACTTTCAACAACATTGTTGCATTTATCAGGGGAGTCTGTTCCGATTTTATGTTTCTTTTTATTGTTTTTTATTTTTATTTTATTTTATTTTTTTTTCTTTTCGTATTTTACTTTTGTTTGTGTGTTACCATTCCTTTAGCACATTGAGGACAATGTGTCGTTCAAGTGTGGGGGGTGCTATACGTCTTTTAGAGTGTGTTTTTTTAGTTAGTTTGAGTCAGTTTTGAGTTAAAAAAAAAAAATTTAAAAATTTTAAAAATAAAAAAAAATGTCCTAAAAGCGGTCTGATCGGGCATGAAAGCGACTGTTTCAATGCTTTCATTCTGTCTCTGCTTGTGGTGTATGGGTCCTTAATCATGGTCCAATTCTTTAGAACAGACATATGAATCGTTTTCAGCAGGTATTTTAGAGAAAATATTTAGAATTTGCCCGATTAGGTGTAACGAGCTGTCGGTAATAAATGCATGCACACATCGGTAACCCATTTCCACACTTTGGTGAGATCTTGAGCCTACTAGATGATAGATTGATACATATATATTTTCATTTGTTGAGTGTAGGCCATATGTTTCTCTATTGCAGAACTTGTGTGATTTGATACATGCCGAGGTTGTAGACTAGATATGCACATAGATGATAAAGGCAATTTAGGTTTCCCTTTTTCTTTTTATACCCATTTATTTGTTATGTGTTGACCCGTTTACCTAAAATCACCCTTAGTAGCCCATGTTGAGCCTATATCCTTTCATTTGATTAAACCTATTACCCAAATTGACCTGTTTACCTGTGTGTAATAAATTGTTGACATCCATTGTGTTTATGTTTGTTCAAGTGATTAAGTTATATTTAAGTTGTGAATGAAAAAATATATAGAAAAAAAAGAAAAAAATATATATATGAAAAAAAAAGTGAAAAAAAAAGAAAAAAAAAAGAAAAGAAAAAAATAGAAGTATGTGTTATGGGTCAAATATGCCCAAAGTTGTGTCATTATTGTATTATGTTGCTTAGTGAATAAGGATGGTCATTCAAGCGTGTTGAAACCTTTGTTTTAAACCAATTGTTAGCCAAATCTATCCTACCTTTACCCGAAGCCCAAAACCCGTAAGTCCTTTAGATATGTGCATTGTTTACGAGTAAGGTGTGATTGTCATACAAGTCTATGATAACAGAGTTACATTTTTGGTTTTGAGTGAATAATACTAGCGCATTACATGCTAGTCCAGATATTAAACCGAGTGGAGTGAAAAATTGTGAGGGGTGTGTTGCATGAGCATAAAAACCGAAAGCATGTTAGACTTAGTTGGGTGAGTTCTGTTTTTAAAATTGTGCATCATGGTTGCCTGTTGAATTAACACATCTAATGATGATCTATGAATGGGGTATGACTTTGGACCCTAACTAGTGCATGGCGAGGGCGTTTGAGGTATTTGTTACTTGTTCGTGGTAATGTTTTGAGCAGATTTGCTTGAGGACAAGCAAAAGGTAAGTGTAGGGGTGTGATGTGTTGCCAAATGCATCACATTTATATATTAGTTTTGTATAGTTTTTAATCGTTTATCGTTCGTTTATAGTGAGTCTTAGATACTTATTTATGTCTTGGTGTTAAACAGGTGTTCGTGGGCTAGAATGAGTAGAAAAGAGCTTAGTTGGAGAGGAGACGAGCATTCGATGAAATTGGAAATCGAAAAAGAAACAAATCTGGAAGAACTGAAATTAGAGACCCTCTAATTTCAGTAAAGGTTATTCGCGGGTCTCCAGGAAGTAAAATAAAAGAAAATGACGATTTTACCCTTAATGAATTGTGGTAATTACTGAAGACACCCCCGCGACAGTTTTGGTTGTTAGAGACCCTCTAATTCCAGACAAAGTTATTCATGGGTCTCTAATACCTTCCAGACCAACAAAAAGCCCATTTTTCTTGGAAAAAACCTAATCAGCCGTGTGGAGACAATATCTTCGACTTCCAGAGCTTCTAAGGGACGATTTTGAAGCCTTTTTGCAGTTCCATTCATTCCGGTTGATGCCAGAGCAATCCAGAACAAGTTTTGAAGCAGAAATCATGATTATGCACGGCTAAACATCCTGCGGTTTCTCCGGGTGAAAGATTCGGTTATTTTGTAAGGATTTTTCTGTTTTGAACTATGTTTTAGGATCAGATTTTATGAACATCCTTATGTGTCTTTGAATCTGGTTGTATGTTTGACTGATTTGAACAGTTTGACTGACTTTCACAATTACAATTCGTTATCGTTTCTTGGTTTTCTTGCACTAGGAATAATTTAACCTTGTGATTTGTGTTTTGATGTTGAATTGGGTTGAACAACTTAAACAGGATCATGTCTATGTGATTGCCTAGCTAGGTTCATTCAGATTGTCTTTACAGTTACCGAATCAGAAACCCGGAGTGACCGTTTTTCCATATTATTGTCTTTTCTAAAACTCTATTATCACTCGTTTTGCAGCACTGCAGCACTTTTACATTCAACTTCATAAATTTACTTTAGTTAATTTTAATTTAATTAGAAATTAGTAACTTAGCACTTTCCACAAACTCCCTGAGGTTCGACAACCCTACTTCCTATACTGCAGTCAGTTGTAGCTAAGGAGTAGTTTTTATTTAGTTTTTGATTAGCACTTCGACACGCGATCAGTAACTTCTAAATAATTTTTTATTTGAAGTTGGAGTTTGTTTTTCGAAATACTTTCTGTAATTACCAAAAAAAAAATTAAATGAAAAACAAAACGTGTAATAAAATAAATAAATGTGGGTTATATTTAAACAACTAAAGTATAAAATAAGTGTGAAGTTTAAGAATGAGTTTTAAGGGGCTGTTTGGTTGATTAAGTACTGAATCATTAAGAGGTCAGAATGTTTAAGAGATCTGAATGGTTAAGTGATGAATCATTAAGTTAGACCTCTTAATGGTTAATTTTCTTGTCCCACATTGGTATGAGAATGTCATTAAGGTTCAGCCTAGTTCAGTTTTAATGGTTCAGTGCTTAATGATTCAGCAACATCCCAAATCTTAATGGTTCAGCCTTAACCATTATTCAGAAGCTAAAAAAAACGTGTTGAATGCTGAATCATTCAGCACTGAATGGTTCAGAGCCTCATTAAGAGGCTTACCAAACAACCCCTGATTTTTAAAAAGCTAATAAGTTATCAAAAATCCAGGTTAGTGTGGCTTTTAAAAATAATTTATTGACTTTTTTGGTTTTTTTTTAGCTTTTTTTAAAGAAGCAAATAATGCATTTCAAAACTCATAACCAAACACCCTTATAGAGAGACTCTTATCTATGTGGAGAGATTACGAGAAAACTTATTTTAATGAGAAATATAAAAGTTTCATATAAAAAAGCTAGGGATCATGTGAGAAAGTGTTTGTAGTCCGTAATGTAAATAACATTGTATTAGATATGTGTAATACATGGTATGTTGCACATATTAACCCATACGTTTTTATTATTTTTTTCAAAAAAAAATTTATTTTTTCGTATAATACATATAGCCATGCGAACCGCTAGCACCTTCCAATGCGAACGGTGTGTGCGTTAGGCCAACTAAACCAAACTTACGATTTAACATTTTACACACACATAAAAACATATACCACAAACTTACAATTTAACATTTTACACACACATAAAAACATATACCGGTGCCACTTTTATTAATACTGATGTTGGGGTTGGCCTAGTTTGTCACAATATCACTACTATTTCTTTAGTTTATTAAGTTCAATATTATTATTGTTACATAAGAGGGGACGGGGCACCCATCAGCTTAGGTATGAGGCTTGTGAAGCCATGAGGCTATACTGCCCCGACCTAAAAGGCTTGGACTTTAGGCTTCAATATGAGGCTTCCACAAGGCTTGTGGAAGCCGAAGAGAAAAATGAGAGTAGCCGAGGAGAAAGGAAGAAAAAGTGGGGTTTTTGGGTGGGGATCATCTCATGGGGCGTGTGTGATTGGTCGGTATTGTAAAATGGTAGGGTCATTGGTTTCAGACTATTTTGGGCTTGGCGTTTCCAGTGTTTAGGCTAGTTTGAGGTTAAAACGACGTGACGCGTTGTGATTGGTGGGCATGGGGCTACACTGGGCTTGTGCCCCTTCCCCCTAAGTAATAAACTAATAATCATGTTGCTTCTCGCAAACACAGTCAAGTTCGATATAAGATGCTCGGGTTCAAGCCTGTTAATGAATGGTGAAGAAAGTAAGGGAGTATATTATAAAATAATATAAACTAGTGGGGCCAAAAATGAAAAAAAAGGTAAAAAGGCAACGGCGGAGCACGACAAGGCATAGCCCGAATTTTAAGGGTCGTCTTCTCGGTAACCTAAAACCCCAACCCACTTTCGAATCTTTAAACATATTTAAACATAAGGATATTGTACAAGACATAAAATCACCACCCAAATACGTTAAAGGTTCGAAAATGTCAATCAACTCTATAAAGTATAAACATCAAAATGGCCAAATGGGTAGTGCACCTAATTATTTAGGTTCACCACCGCTAGTCTGTACAAAAAATAACTTATACATTTTTTTAATTTAAATCAAAATAATTTTTCACAAAAAAAAACAAAAAAACCAAATCAAAGGTTTCTTAACGGAAACATAATTTTTTTCTCAAACTAAAATGTATGCGTTAAGAACTAGGTCCATTTGTCCCCATTATTTGGAGTGGCAAAAGCAACCATTGGCGAAGTTAGGTTCTCAAATTGACGGGAGCCAGGCTTAATCTTTTTTCTTTGGTATTGGCTAGAAAATCAAATCATTGGGCCTAAATTTAAGTCAAAACCAAGAAAAATTCTACTTAAATTAAAAAAAAAATTTCATAACTCAAAATTAAGTCAAAAACTCGAAAATTGGTTTGGAGCTTCTTTTTCCCACGCCATCCCCATTCAGAAAAAAATAAAAATAAATGTGAATTCTAATGCACATTTGTAGTAAATGTCTGGTTAAGCTTTAGGATTCAGTTTTTGAGTTTAGTTTAGCTTTTAGAGTTAGTTTTTTTAGTTTGCCTTCTAAGGTTTAGGTTTTGGGGGTGGGTAGGGTGTGTGTAGGTTTTTGGGTTGGGGTCACAATAAATCCTCCATCTCTATAATTACACTAAAAATCACTACATTTTTCTCTCCTTTTCTATTTAATAATATTTATTTTATACTTTTATATCATTACCTTTTCTCTCTCCTCTACTCACAACCACTTTTAAAAATATTATAAAATTATGGAGGGTGAACAGTATCTCATCCAAATTTACTAATGAATAGTGTCTCATCTATATATTTTCTCTCTCCTCTACTCACAACCACTTATACCCACTCTATATAATATAAAGGTCCCCCTCACACTATTATAGAGCATCTATTGTGAATGCTCTAAGAGCACTACCATTTGGTCGCCTATAATTATGTGAGAGAAAACCCTATAATTTTTTATGGAGTTGGAAGTGGTTGTGAGTGAAGAAAATGGGGAATCTACTGTTTATCGGTATGTTTGGGATTATTTTGGAATCTTTTTGGGAAAACAGAAAACTGTATTTATTTTTTAATATTGGTTGAAAGTGGTTGCGAGTGGAGGAGAGAGAAACCGTAATGATTTTTAATGTAATATGTGGCTGTGATTGGTTGTGAGGGAATAGGGATGGGGAAACTACTGTGAATGCTCTTAGGTTTTTTGGTAGGCGGTGGGTGGGGTGGGTTTAGGTTTTTATGGTAGGGGTGGATGGGTGACTTAAGTTTTTGGGAGAGCGGTTTAAGTTTTTTGGTGTCGGTGGAGGTGTGGGGGGGGAGGGGGGTGGAATTAGGCTTTTAGGTCGAGGTAGGGTTGGAGGTTGGGGGTTTAGGTTTTTTGGTTATACTATACATATGCAATATCATTTTTAGGTTTTTTTTTCAGAACGGGGATAACGTCAGAAAGAGAAACTCCTAACTAATTTTCTAGTTTTTTTACTTAAAGTTTGAGTTATGATTTTTTTATTAATTTTCTTTTTACATTTAATTAGAAACTAGTATTAAGCCCCCCGCGTTGTTGCAGATGGCGTAAAACCATACCAAGTAGCATCAATGTCAAACTGTCGCCAACGACCGACAACACAGTAAAAGTTCGTAAAAAAAGAAATAAAAAAACGAAAAAAAATAAAACCAATCAAAATGTAGATGTAAAACGGTGAACCATGCACCCCCATTGCAAATGCGTTAATGGGCAAAAACTAAATTGAAACTTAAAACACGACGCGGCCTTTAGACGGGAAAAAAGATGTAAAAACATTGAACTACATATGCATGTTGTGGCGTGTCAACTTAAAAAAATTGGATTGAAACGTAAAACTAAAAATCTGTATAACATACATGGGATAAAGTTCAAAGTGAAAAAAGAGTAGGAGTTTAATGTAAAAGATGAAAACTATTCAGGTAAAAAGTAAAAAAGAAAAGAAAAAAACAAAGTATGGTACAACCTACAAAGAATGATGTACAACCATTTCAAGCACAAAACACTTGTTTAGCATGATGTATAAGACTATGAAGCACAAACTACGTGCAAAATTAATACTATATATAATTTTCTAGCTCTTTCAATAAAATGAGTTTTCTATTTAACCATTCCCATATATGTATAGGCTTAGGTTCAAATAAGAACTTTTAGCCAAATTGAGAACTGAGAGAATCATTCAGGACTACACATTTCTCTAAGGTAATTTGTTTTCCGCTAAATCGCCCATTTTCCTGCAAGTTTTTTCTTATTTTGCATTTATACATATATGTATACACTTGTATAAAACTACAAAAACTAGTGTTTTACATATGCTTTGTAATGTGCATACACGTGCAGATGTGCTGAAATGATTTCACATACATGTATAGAAAGAAAGATTGTGGGCAAGAGCATACTATTTTAATGTAAAAACGTGTTTATACATGTTAGAATTTCAAAAAGAAGTATCTTTCATATTTGTTTGACAATATACACGTATGTATAACTGAAAAATGTATATACACATATGTCTAAATGCAATATACACGTGTATAAATGAAAAAAAAATATTTTGCAAGAAAAGCTGAGATTTAGCAAAAGAAAAATTTTTTTTAGAGAAATGTGTGGTATAGAATGGTTCTCTCTGTTCTCAAATAGGAATTGGTTCTCTTAGGAAGTCTATGTAAGCATTGTGTTTTTAATTTTTTGGTGAAATGTTTGATATTATTTTGGTATCTTGTCCTATATAGAAAAACAATAAAAGTAACAATTTAAAACACAATCAAATGAATTGTAAGCATTAAATTGTATACGTATGGTGTTTTAGATTTAATGATATAATACAATTGATTGTGTTTTAAATTAGGAGAATTTGATTTTAATAATCCAAACTTTGCCTCATTGGCCAACAATTATTTGTACTTAAGAAATTCCTCACAACAGTCCCAACTTTCAATATATTGGCTGACAATGAACTTTTTAACTTTCAAACTCTTTCAATTTTGAAAATGAATTAGCTTTCAGTTAACAAAAGTTCATTATCGGCCAATATTTCAAAAGTTGGGACTGTTGTGGGGAATGTCTTAAGTACATATTATTGTCGGCCAAAGAGGCAAATGTTGAATTGTTAAAATCAATTCCCTTTTAAATTATTATTTTATTGTTTTTATATATAACACAATATCAAAAGAATATAAAACATTTCTCATAAAATCTAAAACACAATACATACATAGACTTCTTACACTTTGTTTACCTTATATATATATATATATATATATATATATATATATATATTGTAACAATTTACATAAATTGTAGTTTAGGCTAGCCATGAGTCGAATTTACCTTAGCTTGGGCTCGGCTTTTTTACAAACCGAGCTGAGCCGAGCCGAGCCGAGCTCGTTTACAGTCGAGCTTTTTTCAAGCGAGCGACAAGCTTTTTAAACAATCCTAGTATCATGTGGTATGAGGTGTTATGGTTTCTTTAGAGGGTGGTTTTGGGCTCGTTACTTAAACATGTGTTATGCTCTCTATGGAGAAACCATTTCGGTTTCAAACCGGTGTTGTTCTCGCAAGCTGATCCACGGCCACCTAATCATTCTGAAAAATTCATCTTACAAAAAAAGAACTAGGTCCATTTTGATTCATAAAATTTGAAAGAATTGAACTTGGAGACAACTCCAAACAAAAACAAAAACGTTTTTATAGACAAAGTAAGGATTTGGAGTTGGAATTCATTATGAATCCTCTCACTCGTTAGAACTCAGTTGTCATTTAAATTTCAATTTACAAGCGAATTAATGAATTTGTTCAATGAGTGACCCGCTACACCAATTGAAGTCGACTGGTCAAGTATCTCTCTAGACGCATGAATAGAATTTTCTCGCTTGTTCGTTTTATTGTCCGAAGACCCATGTACACACGTTGACGACATTAGTGATTACAAATATCCATATATAGGTAGATCTACTCGATTATTACGTGTTACATAAACATCTATAAAAAGTACACATATAATATCATTTCGGTAATTTAATATACATCAAGAACTAAGACCGGTACAACGTTTTTAAAGGCCCTAAACGAACTAGAAAGTCGGGATTCTTTTGAATTTGTATAAAGAAAAGACCGATTTTAACTTTTAAGTGTGTTACCTGAGCTTTGATGTGAATTGCACTTAGATACTATGTGCCATTGAGACAAAAAATGCACCTTAAAAAAACGCACACATTAACCTTACTTGCATTAATTTGCACCACGGGTGCAGAAAAACTGAACTACTACCAATAACGAGCGTATTGCAAAATTTATGATAGGGAATTTTACAATTTGACATGTATCTTGCATGCGGAGAGAGGAAAACAACAAATGTAGATATTCCCTTTATGGCTTGCCATTCATTTAACTTAAATTTTCAAACTAATCTCAATCATCTAAATCCAAAATCAATAGACTAGAATCCTTCATACGAAAATCAAACAACCTATTTGATCATTTTCCAAAAGTCAAATTAAGCCTCCCAAATTATGTGTACGCATCACAGGGGGTGTGAATTTTTACACAACCTGAAAACACGACACAAATCTAACACAAAATTTATGAAATTGGTTTTAGTCTAAGTGGGTTCGGGCCAGCTTTAGGTTGAATCCGCGAACGCGTTTAGCTAAACGGGTTGGGTTCAGGTGAACCCGAGCGGGTTGGCAAATTGATTCGTTTAACCTATTTTTATTATATCTTGTTTTTTTACAATATGTTTATGTATACCATAATTATAACTTAAAAGAGAATTTGACATAAGATTTTATAATTAAAATAGAACTAGGATTTCTACCAGCGCGTGTTGCTGCGCCGGGTAATTCCTGCTTCATCTTGAACTTTTTTCTTTAGTCGGTTAAGCTGCGCAGAACTTATTAAGAGTTGTATCGTGTACATCCGACGTTTATAATTGAAAATTTTAACAACAAAAGGCAATATCGATATCATGGTTTCTGTTTCATGAGTTGCAGTACATGTAAGAAAAAACCAAAGAGACAACAAAAATAATTCAATCAGTCTCAAATGAAACCAATTATATTTATAATTTAAAAATGTTATAAATAAATGCATTGCAATAGACTCGAACCCATGACCTCATGCAAGAGGAATGCATATCAAACCACTCCACCACTAAAGCAACTTTGGTTTTAAATTGAAACCAATTCTATATATTATCAAATAAAGCTGTAAAAAATGTTGTAAATAAATGCATTGCAAGAGACTTGAACCCATGACCTCATACAAGAGGAATACACATCAAACCACTCCACCACCAAAGCAACTTTGGTTTAAATTGAAACCAGTTCTATATACTATTAAATAAAGGTATAAAAAGTATAAATAAGTGCCACCGTCGAAAAAAAATATAAATAAGTGCCACCGCCCCTCTCACCCGATGAGAGGAGAGTGGCACTATTCACTCCACTCTTAACTTACACACACACATACATACACACACACACACACACACATATATATATATATATATATATATATATATATATATAATTGTCAATACATTTGTGTTTTTTGAAGTAAAATTTTAAATCTAATATATTAATTTGCAAAAAAAAATAGAAAATTTTGGGTTGAACGGGCCTTGTTCATGTCAACCCGCTAATATTTAGGTTGTGTTCGGGTTCATGCGATGACACAATTTTCAAGTTCATATTGGACCCGTCAACGGTCAACCCAAGTACATGACCTGTTTAGCACCCTAACACATCACATATCGACGTAAAATATGTTGTTTTCGTATTATTAAAATACAGAAGGTGACTTTTACGACAACTAACCGTAATCTATTTCTAGTTGATATATAAATTAAAATAATGTATGCATCATTATATTCGATCTTGTGTTCATTTCAACTGATTTTCAAATATGGCTAAATCTTTGAAGTCATGTAATGCAACTTTAACTAATAATGATATGAAATAAGTCATAATTTATATCTACTAAACTAAAAATAAATATGGGTGTAAACCTTAGGTGTATTTGTTTCTTTTTTTATTAATTCACAATTCAAAAGATACATGAAAATAAATTGCATTCAACTCTCGTTGTTTTATAAATGTAGACTTGGGTGAGTTGGGTCTAAATATATTGATCCAGTGCATTACATGGGCTTTGCCTAAGTATTATTTACTGGCTAATGCATATAACTAGTGTGTTTAAAGACGCGCGTTGCGTGTCTTGCAATTTTGCCGTATCCAAAACACTAAGAAGCTATTATCAACCAAGTAACTACCAATTTTCATATCATAATTTAAGAACGACATCTCACACAAACATGTGGTTAACACTCTAAACATCAAAGAACGTAGACGAATTTGAGTTAAAGATTGGGTGTTGCAGACGAACGTAGACGAACGTCAAAATCGGTTGATCCACGGCGGCGGCGCTATGTGCTCCGGCACGCTAAGACCTCAAACAATAGAAATGCACCACAAACCACTCCACCACTAAGCTATGTTGTGATTTATTATGAAATCATTTATATTTATTACTAAATAACATGTTGTGAATGAAAAAAACAGAGCCGCCCGTTGCCTTCCACCTGTCTCGAACCTGAGACCTCAAACAATAGAAATGCACTACAAACCACTCTACCATTAAGTCAAGTTGTGATTTATTATGAAATCATATATATTTATTACTAAATAAGTGTTTAAACTTAAAAAAGAAAAAAAAAGTGGAAGGCATTTATTGCAGTTAATGTTCATTTACAATGTGCAGCATAAATATATTTATAACTAGGATTCTATAACCCCGCGCTTTGCGGCGTGAGCTCTTGTTGCGTTGAGGGTTTGGTGGACGTTAAAGATCACGCATCGTTGTAAGAGCTCCTGTTGCGCGGAGGGTTTTGCGGACATAAAAGATAATATTAAGTGACTGTTATTCTCGCGTGAGCTTCAAAAAAATACTTGCGGGTAAAAGCTAAAAGTTTGGTGGTCAAAGTTTGAAATCCTTTGGGTGGTCAAAGTTTGAAATCTTAAAAGCTAAAAGTTTGATGGTCAAAGTTTGAAATCCTAAAAGCTAAAAGTTTGATGGTCAAAGTTTGGTGGTCAAATTGAAAGAAAATAAAGTACATAAGTTAGTAAGAAAGTTAGTGGTCAAAGTACAATGCAAGTTTAAAAAAGTTAGGTGGTCAAAATTTAAAATCAAAAAATGGCTAAAGTGTAAATATAGAGCAAAGTTTGATCATAATACTTGACCCAATTAAAATTGGATGCCACCCAAATTATCCAATCAAAAAAGTAAATCGTAGAAGTGTGAAATCTTTAATAGATACTATAATTTGCGATCATAGATAATTTCTCTGTTCTTGGTAAGATAATTTGAGTTGGGTTCGTTCAATACTTCAATAAGGTTACTAGATAGTTTGGATTTGGGTTAAATACGTTTAAAACGATCTTGACCCATTACACTAAATGGGCTTAGCCCAAATAATATAACAGGCGAATGATATTTAACTAGAAGAAAACTGACAATCTCTCTACTCTTTATATATTTGTGTGTGACTAGATAATTTAGTAAACTAGATGATTTGATATATAATCCAGCCCTGTTATAATTTACTAGATGATTTAGACAATTAGACTTGGGTCCAATATGTTTAAATGACATTGACCCAATGCATTAAACGGTCTTAGCCCAAGCGACAATACACCCACAAAATATATCTATCTATAATCTATATCTATACTATATATAAAGCATGAGTGAAGGATGTCAGTAAAAGTTAAATAATTACAAGTTTAAATACATATGGTAGTTTGTAGGTGATTACAACATGCATTTACCCTACTCACTAGTTATAGGTGATTACAAGAGAATTTTGCAAAAATTTAACACCTTAATTGAGCAAATAAGTTAGTATTTGAGTGAATTAACTGCACAAGCACACCAAAGGCCTTTCTCAATCAATATGCCATAAATCCCCCAATTTGTTGAGCTCCCGTCATGCCTACTTAACAATTGGTTCTTCTTCACAACCCTCACACCACTCTTATCAGTCACGACATCAGAGGAGAGAGAATCCAATTGTCCAACCATCGTCTCCGTCGGCGATCATCGCAGAATCAAGCAACCGCATAGAGGGGAACTAGCTATGTTTACGGATCGACCATGGGCCGGTTTAAGGACGTTCGGCGACGGTGTTTACTGGACGGTTCGGCGATGGTGTTTATAGGACACAAAGCCTTGATGTATAGCGTGAACCAGGTGATGGATCTTGCTAATAAATTGAATTAAAGTGACCTCTGCGCATTTTTTGTTTTGTTTTTTGGCCTCTATGTTTGACTCTTTCACTTACTCTTTATTTCTATTTGTTTAATTGTTTGAGACCGTTAGCCTTCTTGGACAAGCGATTATCTCAGGTAATCGATTATATTGTCAGTTAAATCAAACTCATATTTGGCTTTTCATTTATGTTCTTTATCGTTTCTTTATGGCTTACATTTTGGAGTTTTGCTTATTTAGTCAGGGTTGCACCCAGAAACCCTTCTTCTGATGTAATCTTACCCTATTCCAAGGTATTTATATCTTTAACATCGGTTTTGCTTTTTAATAAATTGTTTATGAAATTATAATTGTTATAAATTCTGCATCAAGTTTTGATTTTTTAAGTGTTTTACTTGATTCCCAGGATCTTTTTAGTTAGGGTATAATTTGAGTATCTGATTTGAATAAATCTATGCTTGAGGTCAATGGTAATCCGGGTAAAAAAATAAAGAAAACCCAATATAGGCTTTGGGTTCTTTATGGGTTTCCTCGAATTTAGGCGTATTGTCGCTTCAACAAAATTTCCTTAGTACTTGGATGGCCTTAATCTGATCAGTGTAGTGGCATGCAAAATAGCATGGCCCCATGCAGAAGATGGTAGTTTACATCTCATAAGGAGCGGTCTAGTGATTATCTGTAATCGTTTAATTAAAGATTCAGCTAAACCATTTTGGGTGTGAACATGAGGCACTGGATGTTCAACATTTATCCCGATTGACATACAATAGTTGTTAAAATCTTGGGATGTGAATTATCCTGCATTATCCATCCTGATGTTTTTAATTTGACTGTCCGGGAAGTTAGCTCTTAATTGTATGATTTGGGCTAAAAGGCGGGCAAATGCTACTTTTCGAGTGGCTAGAAGACTCACATGTGACCACCTTGAGAATGCGTCAATTAAGACCAAGAAATAGCGGAACGGTCCACATTGAGGGTGTATGGGCCCACAAATATCCCCTTGAATTTGTTCTAAAAATGAGGGGTTTTCATGTATCAATTTAGTTTGTGAGGGTCGAGTAATAAGTTTGCCCAAAGAGCATGCTTTACATGATAAATCTTCTGGTAGCAAAACTTTTAATGTTTTAAGAGGGTGTCTAGTTGCACTTTTGATTATTCTTCTCCTCATTATGCTATCAGGGTGACCTAAACGGTCATGCCATATATTGATTGTATCTTTATCTAATAATTTCTGGTTAGTCACCGTATATGATTCGAAAGGATTTATATTAGTACAGTATAATCCAGAGGATAAACCTTGTAGTTGTTCAACAACGGTTTCTTGGCGTAATGGAATGGATGAGGGAATGGAATGGACGAGGTAATAGAATGGACAAGGTAATGGAATGGATCATTACCATTCCATGTCTTGTTTGGTTGCCATGTGGGAATGAAACAAAACATTATTTTATGTTGTTGGATAGGTAGGAAAATACGAAGGAATAAAATCGGTGGTGAGTGGTGGTCAGTGGCGGTGATGGTGGGTGGTGATATGTGGCGGTAACGATGGTGGTAGGTGGCGGCGGCAGTGGTGGTGACGGTGGAGGTGGATGGCCGTGCTGGTGGGTGGGTGACGATGGTGAGTAGTCGCGGTGGTAGGCGGTGGTTGGTGGCAGTGATGGTATGTGGTGGTGTGTGGCGGTAGCGAGGTGGTGGGTGGCGACGGCGGTGGGTGGTGGTGAAGATAGCGATGGGTGGAGGTGGATGGCGGTGATGGTGGGTGGGTGACAGTGGTGGGTGGGTGAAGGTAGTGGGTAGTGGTGGTTGGTGGCGGCGATGATAGTGATGGGTGGTGACGGCGAGGGTGGGCGACGATGGTAGGTGCTGGGTGACGGTGGTGGTCGGCGTTGGGTGGTGTTGGATGGCGGCGGTGGGTGGGTGACGGTGGCGGGTGGGTGAAGGTAGTGGGTGGCGGCAACGGCGATGGTGGGCGGTGACGACGGTGGTGGGTGGTGGCGGCAACGGTGGTTGGCGACGGTGATAGGTGGTGGGCGACAGTGGTGGGTGGTAGGCGACGGTGGTGGGTGGTGACGATGGTGGTTGGTGGTGGTGGTGGTTAGTGGGTTATGATGTTGTTAGTAAAGGGTGAATGGTGGATGGAATGGTTTTGAGGGAATGGAATGCCTTGTGGAATGGGTGATTTCATTCCTTTAACCAACCAAACACACTATTTTTCATTACCTCGTAATGGTCCATTCCATCGTACCAAACGCTACCTAATATCTGAACATCAAGTAATTGCAACAATGGTCGGATTATCAATTGGAGAGAAGCATTTTATACAAGGGGGTATTGCTCAAGACCTTCGTACGGGCGCCCGTAAAAGATTAATATACCGTCCCATACTTGTGGAAACTGGACTCATTGCTCAAGTAAACTTTTTCTTTTTTAATCAAGGTTTTGTTTCTGCATATTGCTAATTATTATTATCATCATTTGTAGGCTAATGGTTCTGCAAGAGTTAAGATGGGTAGGACTGAAGTCATTGCTACTGTCAAGGTAATTTTGAGGCTTTTTTTTTTTTGAGTTGGGTATTTGTAATTTATATGATTTACATTCTGTTTGTTTGATATGAATTTATGGATGGGCTTATTATAAGATTGTAGGCTGAGCTAGGCAGACCAAGTTGTTCAGCACCTGATAAAGGGAAAGTGTCCATATTTGTTGATTGCAGTCCCACAGCAGCTCCACAGTTTGAGGTTTGAAGTTTTCTATTCTCTATGTTTTTGTTTTAAATTGCAATGTGAGCGGGTAGAAGGATTTCGGGTTTGCGAATTGATTAGGTGAGGCATGTTGGAGACAATTGATACTATAAAAACCGAGAACACGATGATTTGTGGAAGGACAATCCACGACGTCTTTTTCTTTATTGATTGGAAACTTAAACTTATGAAAAACTAATACAAGGACTCATACTTTTATACTAGTTCCTAACTTGGCATGCAAGCCACTGTATTTTAAATAAACTAGGACTCCTACTCTAATTCAAATAACTAAATAAAACAGATAATGCTAAATAATTAACCCATGCTTATCTATGCAAATTAATAGGTCCAATATCCCTTCACGTGCACACCATCCATATCCTTTATTATGAACTGGGATTAACCTATCAATCACCCCCTTAATCCTGGTTCGTTCCGCCAAGATCAATTACTCCGAGTAGTTCCCTCATTTCTTCAAATTTGATCCTTGGTAACGCCTTGGTTAGAATATCCGCTCTTTGTCTGTCACCACTAACAAACACCACCTGAACTTCTTCTCGTTCAATGCACTCTCTTATAAAGTGAAATCTGGTGTTTATATGTTTACTTCTTCCGTGAAACACTGGATTTTTCATTAACGCGATAGCGGATTGATTATCTACTCGAACAGTAACTTTCTTTTCTTCGAGTCCTGTAAGTTCACTTAATAAGCCTCGTAACCACAAGGCTTGACATGCTGTGGCGGTAGCGGCCATAAACTCGGATTCACACGAAGATAATGCCACGGTCTGTTGTTTTTGAGATACCCAAGACACCGGAGCATTAGCGAAATAGAAAAACCATTCCTGTTGTGCTTCTCCCGTCACTTTGGTCTGTCGAATGACTACTATCGCTAAACCCGACCAAACTTTCTTCACCTTCCCGTGTATACTTCAAACCATAGTTTTGTGTACCTTTGATGTAACGGAGAATGTGTTTCACTAATTGTACATGGCTTTGTTTGGGTTCTTGCATGAATCGACTAGCAACTCCCACCGAATAACACAAATCTGGCCGAGTGTGGGTGAGGTATCTTAGACTTCCAATAACCCGACGATATTCGGTAGCATCTGTTGGTGCTCCAACTTCATCTTTCATAACTTGTAATCGAGGTTCCATTGGGTAACGAGTAGAGTTACAATTTGCCATCCTTGCCATGTTTAGGATTTTCTTTGCATAACTGGTTTGTCTTAATGTGATACCATCTTTGCTTTGCAGAACCTCGATTCCAAGGTAGTAGGATAAAGCACCCAAATCACTCATGTCAAATTGGGATTTCATTTGAGCTTTAAATTTGTCGATCTCTACGATGCTTGTCCCGGTGACAATTAAGTCATCTACGTATACTCCCACAATAATAACATTCGAACTCGAGCATCTCTTGTACACAGCTTATTCTCTCGGACATCGAATAAAACCAAGACTTTTCAAGGTTTTGTCTAATTTTTCATTCCAAGCTCGTGGGGCTTGTCGAAGTCCGTAGAGAGCTTTATGCAAACGAAACACCTTTTCTTCCTTTCCTTGCGTAACAAAACCTTCGGGCTGTCGCACATACACTTCTTCCTTCAATTCGCCATTCAAAAATGCCGACTTTACGTCTAGATGATGCACCCCCCAACCTCGTTTTGCAGCAATAGCTAAGATTAGACGGACAGTCTCGAGCCTTGCTACGGGAGCGAATACTTCGTCATAATCCACTCCATGTTGCTGAACATACCCTTTCGCGACCAAGCGAGCTTTATATTTCGTGATTTTTCCGCTGGCGTCCCTTTTGATTTTATACACCCATTTTAGACCGATTGCCTTGTGACCAATTGGCAATTGTGTTAAACTCCACGTTCCATTAAGTTCAATTGCCTTTAACTCTTCTTGCATTGCCTTTTTCCAATATGGATCGTCTTTAGCTTCGTGATACGTATACGGCTCTTCGTCCACTGACAAACATTCTTCTTGAAGCATAGCATAATCACTAAAGCGTCTAGGCGGTACGCTTGGTCGGGTTGTTCTTCGCAATGGAGTTTGTGTCGCTATACCATCCTCCACTGTACCACTTTGGTCCTCCAATTCACTTTGATTTTCATGAAAGTGGTCTTGCATGGTCACGTCAGTGGGCTCCTCATCATTATTTAACTTTTGTTCATGCTCATCTTCAAGTGCATCATGAGGTGCAACATTGTAGTTATTTGTTGTGCTCAACTCTCCTGTCTCAACTTTGAACTCAACCCATTCAGGGCCATTTTGAATATCATTTATGGCTGCAACCTTTTCCCACTCGTACTTTCGCGTTTCTTCGCATTTGGCATTCCGAGTAATAACTACTTGTTTCTTTTCTGGGTCGTATAATCGGTACCCCATGGAACCCGGTTCAGATCCGATATACACCAAAGGTCGGCTCCTGTCATCAAGTTCTTCAAACCGACTGTCGGTACGGTCATGTGAGCCACACACCCAAAAACTTTTAAATATTGAAAATCTGGTTTATACCCTTTCAAAGCCTCATACGGTGTGACCCGTTTTAAAGCTTTAGTAGGTACCCGATTTAAGATGTAGACTGCTTGGCGAACACCTTCACCCCAAAAGTTTTGTGGTACTGACATCGTCTTCAGCATGCTTCGTGTGGTGTTTAAGATGGACCTGTTTCGTCTCTCGACTACGCCATTTTGTTGAGGCGAATAAGGAGCCGTCAACATGTGTTTTATGCCGGTTTGTTCACAGAATGCTGCAAATGCTTTGTTGACAAATTCACCACCTCTGTCACTTCTTAATGTCTTAATTTTGAGTGACATTTGCAGCTCTATCTCCTGTTTGAATGTCTTAAAAATACCAAGAGCATCACTTTTGCTTTGAATGGTAAAAATCCACATAAACCTCGAGTAATCATCCACAATTAGCATGAAATAACGATTTCCTCCAATAGTCGGTGGTGATATTGGTCCACACAAGTCAGTGTAGATTAATTCAAGTGGCTTGCTTGCACGATAAAACGTTTGTTTTTTAAAAGGTAACCGGGTTTGCTTCCCGGCCAAGCAAGCATCGCACACTCGTGTACCACGCGAGATATGGGGAAATCCTTCAACCATATTCATGGTTTTGAGTTGGTTTAAGGATTTAAAATTTAAGTGTCCAAGCCGAGCATGCCAAAGCCATGCTTGGTCGTTTAAAACAGAAAGTAGACATACCGGAGTTCCCACACGTAATGAGATTTTGTATAGCCTGTTCACACTTCTGTGTACCTTCATCAACACACTCCCATCCTCTTCGAACAACCACAAATAATCATTCGCCATCCAGACTTTGTTTCCATCTTCCGTCAACTGCCCGAGACTTATGATATTACTACACAAGTCTGGGATAAAATACACCTCAGTCAAAACACGTTGCTCACCGTTTTTGCAATCAAATATTATCGAACCCTTTCCTTCTATGTTAACCTTAGAGCCGTCCCCGAACTTGACCAGCCCTTTGACCCGTGTGTCTAGCTCGGTGAAGTGCGACCTCCTACCGGTCATATGATTCGACGCGCCATTATCCAGGTACCACATGGTTTTGTCATTGGTGTCACTCGCGTATTGCTTTGGATGCACTTTCTCTTCATTCAACAGTACTTTATCATCTTGCATCTCAATCTCAGCATCATCAAAGTTTCTCCAGGGCCTTCGGTTGCATTTAGATTTGCCTCGTTTCCTTGTTCTTTGGTGCATTCCCAAGCAAAGTGACCGTGTTCATCACAATTATAACAACGGACTTTACTTTTGTCTCGGTCTCGATTTTGATTTTGGTCCTTCCTGTTGTTGTTTGCTTGGTTATTATTGTTCCGACCTCGACCTCTTCCTTGACCACGGCCCCGTCCCCGACCGCGATAATTGCTTGAAGACTCTTGGTTCCTGCCTTGTCCTTTACGACTATTGTTTCCATTATACTTCTTTTGGCTTTCTGTCTTAGTAAACAAAAGCTTACTTTGTAAGTCAGCATCGTTCCCGGCGTACAATCTTACCCGGTCCTCAAACGCCTTCAATCTGCCGATTGCCTCTTCAAACGGCATTGTCTCAAGGTCCTCCGACTGTTCGATCGATGCAACAATAGGCAAGAACCTTATCGGTAATGAGTTAAATAGTTTCCGCACTTGTACCTCCGGCTCAAGTGTAGTTCCGAGGTTATTAAACTTACCTTCAATCGCACTTATCTTGGCAGCAAACTCATCTATCGTCTCGGTATCTTTCATCTTCAACATCTCCAACTCGGACCTTAAAACATGAATCCGAGCCTTCTGTACTCTGTCTGCTCCTAAGAAACGAACCCGAATGGCCTCCCACACTTCATGAGCCTTTCCATACTTTGCGACTTGCAAAAGTATATCTTCTGGAAGTGATTGAAAAAGAATCGCCATTGCTGTTTGATTCTTTCGGTTATCAACGGCTCCTCCGGTTACTGGGTCGATAGCATCTGCGAGACCATAAGCGCCTAACACGGTTCGAGACACTACAGACCATGTTGAGTAATTTGTTGAAGTGAGTTTCGGACATTGAAGGCTTACATTCTGATGGTCACGGATGTTCGCCGGTGCGGTGCAATTACTGGTTGTTCTTGGTCAGCCATAAGTTTCACTGGGTCGGATAGATGTGGTTAATCACCCCACAACAAACTTTTCCGATCCTTCCTTTGATCCGGTTATTCTCCCCGGATCAGTAAATACCTTCGGTTTGGTTATACACCCCAAACCTTCCTTAACTCGAGCCTAGAACCGTTTAGGCTCTGATACCAATTGTTGGAGACAATTGATACTATAAAAACCGAGAACACGATGATTTGTGGAAGGACAATCCACGACGTCTTTTTCTTTATTGATTGGAAACTTAAACTTATGAAAAACTAATACAAGGACTCATACTTTTATACTAGTTCCTAACTTGGCATGCAAGCCACTGTATTTTAAATAAACTAGGACTCCTACTCTAATTCAAATAACTAAATAAAACAGATAATGCTAAATAATTAACCCATGCTTATCTATGCAAATTAATAGGTCCAATATCCCTTCACGTGCACACCATCCATATCCTTTATTATGAACTGGGATTAACCTATCAAGGCATAACACGAGTACACGACTCGTACGTTTATTCGGCTAAATGCCATCAATCAACCCTAACAGGATATACTTAAAATTGTGCCATGTTTGGGTTTGACACATTTAATGTTGGTTTGCGAATGAGTAACGCCTGGTAACTTACTACCAGCTTAAAACAACTAATGACTATTGCTCAAATGAACCTTTTTTTGTAAATGATGTCTTTTTAATTGTTTATGTTTCGTATGTCTTATTCTTGATTAACCAACTTGGATTTATATATTTAGAGAGAACGTCTGTAAAGTTAAAAGTCAACTCGTTTATTAAATGTGTTATGTTCGAATTGGCCTTTTTAAATAAACGGGTTATATTACCTGACCTAAACCTGATTATCTGTGTCGTGTCACTAAATTCCACTATTTTTCTTTTTAAATAAACGGGTTGTTTTGTTTCTACAGGGGAGAGGTGGTGAAGAACTGTCAATGGAACTATCTGCAGCCCTTAGACATTGTCTGTTGGGAGGTAAAGTGGGGCAGGTATGAAATTTAAAAATAATAATAATAATAATAATAGTAATAATAATCCTTGTACAAATTAAACAACTTTCATATTACAAGTTTATAACAAATGTTGTTTATGCCAGGAGCTGGGATTAATCTTTCATCTTTGTCAATTGTGGGTGGCAAGGTTTGTTGGGATTTGTATATTGATGGTCTTGTGGTTAGTATGGATGGAAATGTGCTTGATGCTTTGGGTGCTGCCATTAAGGTATATTTATTGTTTCTTACCTTCTGTTTTGCACTTTTGCTCAATGAATATTATTAAATTTTCAGCCTTTTTGGATTTAGAAATCTATTTTGTATCATTATGGGTCAAATAATTCTGTTTGAACCTTCAAGATGGTGTGACACTCGTAAGCACTTGAGTCCCTCTAGCAGAAATACCAGTTATTTTACTTTACTTATCTAGCGAAAGCTGCGTTTTATCTGATCCCATTGGTTAGCACCTAGCAGGATATTATTGGTGGAGTCCTGTGAATTTTCTGATAGTAGGTTCTTACTGTTCCGATTATATAGTATTCGTATAGATATTTTTTGGTATATACGGTTTCGACCCCCCATTTTTATAAAAAAAATTAGTTATATACTTCCGTCCCCCGGTCCAGATTTTCAAGCTTCGCCACTGTTTATTGGTCACTTACATAATAACAGGTAATTTTTTAAATTGTTAGAATTACGCGAACAACTGACTATCATGATTTGAAACAACAAAATGGCTCATCCAAATGCTATCTGTTTCATTACGGGTCGTTATCTGATTAGTTTACATATGTAGGCTGCTTTAAGCAACACGGGTATTCCAAAAGTCAACATTGCATCAGCCACCACGCCAGATGAACAACCCGAGGTTGACGTGAGTGATGAAGAGTTTCTACAGTTTGACACGACAGCAGTCCCGGTTATAGTTACATTAACCAAGGTGACCCATAATTTTAAAACTTTTAGTAAAAGAAAAATTGGTTTTTTATTGATTATGTTTCTGTTTTTATTTAGGTTGGAAGGCATTATATTGCAGATGCAACTTCAGAAGAGGAATCACAAATGAGGTCTGCTGTTTCGGTGTCAGTCAACCGGCAAGGATCAATATGTGGGTTAACCAAAAGAGGCGGTGCGGGTTTAGACCCGAGTGTGATTGTTGATATGATTTCGGTGGCTAAACACGCGAGTGAAGAGTTGATGAACAAATTGGATTCTGAGATTGCTGCAGCTGAAGCTATGGAAGAAGATTCATGACTAATAACATATGACTTATTTATGTAAATGATTTTTGTAATTATGATGTAATTATCTCTCCATAATTATAGGAGACTCCTTGTATTATTTATAGGATTCAAATCAATGATAATAATCAAGTTGAATCAATCTCTTTCATGGTATCAACCTAATTTTCCTACAACCACTCTTCCGCCTCTTGCACCTCTTTCTTTTCGGCCGGCCACCCAACTACCACCGTGCGCCGCCGCCCCTCCTCCCCTATTCTTTCCTGTTCGTCCCCTATATTCCCCACACCCTCATGGATTCTAAATCCCTACATCCGGCTCTTGCTGTCACCAACATCAAGACCCACATACCCCTTATTCTAGAAAAAGATTCAACCCACTTCATGACGTGGAAAACCTTGTTCCAGGTCCACTGTCAAGTCTATGAGGTGCAACACCATCTTGCCCCCAAGACCCGCGTGACCCCTCCCCCTGCCTCCTCTGACCCTGCCTCTGCCGCCCTTGCAGAGGCGGCGGCTTCTGCCGCTGAAGCCTTATGGTCACGTCTAGACGCCCTCGTCTTACAGTGGATTTATGCCACAATTTCTCAACCTCTTCTACACATCATCTTACAACCCGGTCAGACGGCTTATGATGCTTGGAATGCTATTGAGAGCGAGTTTAGTGACAACCAGAATACCCGGGCTATTTATCTTGGACAGGAATTTGCAAATCTATACCTTGAGAATTTTTCTTCCATGGAGGACTACTGCCAACAAGCCAAACACTTGGCTGATCAACTCGCGAGCGTCGGCTCCCCGGTTGACAATCGAATGCTTGTGCTCAAAGTTCTTACCGGCCTCACTGAATCCTATGACAGCATCTCTACCGTTCTCCAGAACCAGAACCCGTTACCGGATTTCCGTGATGTTCGGTCAAGACTGACTCAGGAAGAAACTAAGAAAAAACGCCACGCTACACGGGCATCCCAGACTGCTGCTACGGCTCTCCTGACCTCCTCCGCAAACCCCACCAACTCCTCCCAACAAACCGGAACCAACAATCCCAACCGCCCTAGGTCTGCCAACAACAGACAACGAAGATCCAATAGGCCCAATACCCAATCCCTTTACCGAAATAATAACAGGCCCACTAATCAATCCCAGTCCAACAGTAACCCCCCACACCCCTACATAGTATTCCCTAACTCTTGGACCACAGCCCAATGGGCCACGGTCTTGCAACAGGCCCAACAGCAGCAGTCCCGCGCGGCCCAGAACCAGCCCCCCTGCCCGTACCCGTCTAGGCCCAACAACAATAATTCTCAATTGGTAGATGTAAAGAGTTTCTATGATATTGTTGTGTTAGTGTTTCTATACATCTCAGGCATGTATCATTCACAATCCAATAGATTAATGAGGTTTTAAGTGACATTTTGATGTATAATATTATACACTAGGCTGGCTGGTGCTTGTGACAATCTTTTGCCCCCTTTCAAATTAGATAGAGTCGTTGACATGTATTGTACGGGTTTGTAGTGGGAAGTTTGTTTATGTTGATTTAAACTAACAAACAAACACGGACTATATTCTTGTATGTTCATTTAGGATCATGAACATTCAATTATTTATTATTATGTTCTTTTCATGATTCTTAAACTTACTTGATAAGTAATGCAAGTTGGGTTATCATGCTAGTTGGATAATCAACTAACAAATGTTCATTTTCTTTGTTTATGTTTGTTCCTAATCCAGGCTTTTACTAATCAACTAACAAATGAATATAAGAACATTTACTTACATTTGTTCAATTATATTTGTTTATGTCTGCTCATTACATTCGTTTATTATATATATATATATATATATATATATATATATATATATATATATTATGGAACGAAGGGGAACATATTCATTTTATGTTGGATTGCAAGAAGCACTTTTGTATAGATTTTGTAATCCTTGTAAATGATTATGGCCCTAAACATCAAATCGTTTTTGCCAAAAGCTATACTTCTACTTCTACTTCTACTTATCTTGATGATACCCATCTTCTTCATTTTCTTCTTTGTTTCCTCCCAAAACTGGGATGCACATTACACATCTTGTTCTACTTCTTTACCCTCTACACTCGAATGAAAGATTACGCTTTTAGCCTTTTCAAAACGTTCAAGCGTGACACATCCGTTGTCAAAATCCTTCACACAACTCACTCCATATAACCGAATCAGGAACAAGACTTCTCTCTCTCTAGCATCTCCTTAACTACACAAAACACACCATCAAAATCATCCTTCTTCACAAAAGACGACATCATGGTGTTGAAAACCGGACCGGACGGTTGGGCAGGTCGGACCGGAGACTGCAAGACTCGCCGGTCCGGTTCATGGTGTTGAACCTGTCCAACAAGTAACCGGCCGGCCAGACCGGTGACCAGTGGTTGAGCCGGAAAGCCAGTGAAAAACAGTGGTCGGACCGGCGAAAGGACAAAGAGAGGAGACCGATTTGAAGTACACGAACTGAAAGCATCACCATTACCACCACTTCCCTGGACCACCATGACCGAGAACCGCTGAGATTGAAGTGAAATCGAAGCTCTTTAGTCGTCTGGTTCCTCTAGACAATTGATGTTGCTGCTGTTTTCCGGTAAAGAACTGGGAGATGTGAGAACCTAAGAAAGGGTAGAAACTTGAAACTTTTACCGAAGGAGTAGTGTTTTTATTTTTGTTTTACAAATGAATTATTGAGGAAAGATAAAGTCTATCACTTTAACTTGTGAATAACTACGACTTTTCAGGTTTCTTATTTCTCTTTTCAATGCACTCTATTCTTATGAACATATATTTAAATATTTTGTCACTATATATGTATTTCGTAAATCACAACTCTAAAACACTAGTAAACTCTAATGACATCTCATATTCTCTCGATCCTTCATATGATTTGATTCACTTAAGATAATTTGGATTTAAGCCCAATTTGTTTAAATGACTTTGACCCAATATACCATATGTGCCTAGCCCAAATATTAAAACAGGCTAATTTTTTTAATCAAAAGAAAATTGATATTCTCTCTTTTTTCGTACCAGTGGGAAACCCGCGCGTTGCTGCGGGATGATTAAGATAAATATATTTTTTTGAAATATGCACAAGCGTAATTGTGTTAGCCCACCAAGTTGTAGGAAAAGTGTAAAAACATACTGCCTTCCTTCCATTGTCTTTGCATGCAAAACGATGTATATGAAATAACCAAAAAGGTTTTATTAGGCTTACTTATGTGATATTGAAATTACAAAATAAACCTCAATATATTTGCTTTTAGTGTGCCATTTACAAGAAAACTTTATTACAATCAACTGTCGATAGATACCTGTGCATTTTGCTCAGCCTTGGGGACAAGGTTATCGACATCTGCTTACGTGTCACCAACACACTCATCAATCTTCTGCAAAGCAAAACAGATTCTTGTAAAGATAAGGAGTTAATTTTTAATATAAACCTAAATTTCGGTTATGCAGTTTACCTTAATAGATTCCATTTCTTGACGCACATCAGAGTTTCTTTCTAGCATTTCGCTTCCTGATATTGACATGATATTGATATTGATGAATGGATGTTATAAACTTTTTGCAGCCCCGGGCTATATACAGTTTGTAACCGATTGAATGAGAATCACTTTAACGCATGAATGAACATAATGGGAAAACAAGTAGCGTGATTATCTTATAGGGCCATTTAGGAAAGAAAAGTGGTAAAATTTAGGAAATTGTAAATAAACCCTTGGTATACCATTTTAACTTTAGACAATTTAAACATATTTGCCCATGTCTCCTCCTTTATAATGTAGTATAGATATGTTACCAGATAATTTGACCTGTGTCCAATATGTTTAAACGACCTCGACTTAACACATTATATGGCTTAACCCTAATAATAAATAAATTCTTATAATTTGCAATCAAAAGATTTTTTCTCTATTCTTGATTTTTTTTTACTAGATTTTGGCAGTGCCGGTCCTGAGGATTCAAGTGTCTTGTACGTGTCGAAAAAAAAAGGCCCTTAGTCCCTAATGAAATCAGTCTCGCACGTTGTGTTGAGCGAGAGCTCCATTGGTTTTCATGTACTCACTATAGTAAACCGGAAAAAAAAAATATATAAAAACGTAATATGACCGAAATTGAATTTATATACATATTTTAATCTTGTAAGGAAAACATATTTTAATCGAAAACATATTTTCCTAGTTTATGAATTCTAAAATCATTACATGTTATTATTTTGAAATTAAATTTATTGCTATATAAAAAAGTAGTAAATTGGGTTGTAAAATAAGGGGAAAGATCCAGTACAAATAGTTTTTTTGGTAAGAACTGTGAGAATCAAAGGAGTGTATTTTTTTTCAAATTTTTTCCCCATATTTTTAAACATGTATTATAGTATTGAAAACTAAAAAAAATAATAAATAAAATTTGGTGTAGAGTAATTACGTGTAGAGTAATTACATAATTACTCTAGTGTAAACTAATGTATTTACCTTAATGACGTAATTACACTAAAAAAAAATTTTAATTTTTTTTTTTGTATTATTCATCTAGAAAGAATATTTAATCACATGGGAAAAAAATTCTAAAACAAAAAAAATTAATTTTTTTTACCCCCTTTAATTCTCACAGTTCTTAAAAAAAACTATTTGTATTTGATCTTTACTCTGTAAAATAAATATTAAATTATCAATAAATAATTTTTTTAAAGTTTACTGATATTAATCGAATTTAATGGAATGATTAGGTTCACCTGTTGTTTCCTCATTTGCGGGTAATTAATGCTAGAATTATAGTTCTACAATAACATGCAAACTAAAAACTAAGAATGTAATCCAAAGGTTGCTTGAAAAAAGAACTGAAGTAGATAAAAAGAGGCTAATGGAAGTCGAACCCGTGACTATGTTGTAGGATTGCAAGCAACTTAGCCACTAGGACAAACCATAATTTTGTTAGAGATTTTAGTCTATATAGTTATATATACAATATATATAAGAAAAAAACAAATTTTAGGCCCAAGTAAAAAACGGGCCTCGGCCGGGGTGCGGCTCGCCCACCCCTGGGGCCGGCTCTGGATTTTGGTATCTGGGTCCAATGTGTTTATACGTCATCGACCCTATACATTAAATGGGCTCAACCCAAATAATAATACACGCTCATAATATTAAACCAAAGAGTAAATTATTATTTGAGCCCCTGTGTTTTGTTGGTTTTAACTAGTTGAATCCAAAACGAAAATGTTTAACTATCTGAGAACCTGATTTTTCAATTTGTAACCATCTGAGTCCAATTTACTAACTTGGTTAGATTTTCTCAGTTAGTTTTCATGAAATGACGAAAATACCCTTATTCTATATTTTATTATTGTATTATTATTATTATTATTATTATTATTATTATTATTATATATGTATGTATGCACACATAGAATGATCGAATTGCAGATCTTGACCCCTCACTGCACCACCTCACATCCACCACGAACACCATTAAACCTCACATCACCACAAGACACCGCCCAAACCCCCACCACAAACACACCCTCTATTTAAGACCCAAACCCCCACCCTTTCACTCCTGCTGAACAAAAACCACCAAACACCCTCCACAAGTACCAGAGAAAGAGACGAGGTAAAGGGATTCCGACTGGCTGCTCGTGGCGGAGCACCGGCGGAGCAGTCCGATCAAACAACACCCACACCCACCCCTTTTTCCTTTCCGTCTAACAATACACACATATCCACACCCGAATCACATCTAGAGAGAGAAAGAGACACCAGATGAGAGCTAGAGAGAGAGAGAGAGAGAGAGAGAGAGAGAGAGAGAAAGGTGATCGAAGAAGAAAGAGAGGAACAGAAAAGAGGGAGACGGAGCAGAGGAAGCCACCGGCTGGTTCTGTCAAAGAGAAGGAGATGTCAGCGGCGGTGACTCTTGTTCAGGTTAGGGTTTTGATTTGGGGGTTTGGAACGATGGTGGCGGCGAGTCCATAAACTACCACCAACCATCCTTTGCTGCCTATTACCACCTGCATCTAGCCTTTTCACGACAGTTATTCTCGTGGAGAAGACAACACCGATTTTTTTTTCTTAGGGAAACAAGGACAGGGTACTGTGGTGGTGTGGTTTGAAGTGGGGGTTGATCGGTAGGGGTGGTGAGTGGTGTGGTGGCGGCTGTGGGGCTGGTGGTGGCCGGTTGTTGGGTTGGTGGCGGTGGTCCGGTGGGGTGACAGAGAGAACGAAAAAACAGGGTGGACAGTTATTGTGTGTGTTTATATTATATATATAAAATACATAATATGTAATATAATATAATATAATAATAATAATAATATAAACATGGGTATTTTAGTCATTTCAAGTAAACTAACTGAAAATCTAACAAAGTTAGTAAATTGGACTCAAATGGTTACAAATTGAAAAATCAGTTGCTCAAATAGTTAAATATTTTCGTTTTGGATTCAACTAGTTAAAACCATCAAAACACATGAACTCAAATAGTAATTTACTCTAAATCAAAAGGAAGCCAATAGTACTCTTTCTATCCTTCTTTCTTATATTGTACACTAGAGTTTGGACTCAATATGTTTAAGAGATCTCGTCATTATTGGCTTAGCCCAAACATTAATTTTGGATTTTTCAGGCGCATAATTTGCAATCAAAAGAATATAGGTTTAAAAAAATAGCCTGTTTGCGCATGTCAAACCGGTTTACCCCGTTCTACTTCACCAAAATAACCAGTTTGGTCACAGTCTAACCCGCCAGTTCGTAGTCATGTTCCCTGAAATGGTTTGTAACCTGACCTCATTTGAAAAACATGCTAAAAACAACCTTTTTTTACTCAAACCGGTTTTGAAGTCGACTCAAACTAGTTTGAGTGGGTTGGGGTTTTCAACCTTAAATTAGGTTATCAATCTAAACCGGTTTGAGCCAAACTGGTCTTTAACCCAACGCAATTTGAAAAAAATGCCAAAAACCGTTTTTTTACCAACCCGGTTTTAAAGAGTTAATTGTCAATTTAGTCCCTGAGGTTTGTCAAAAATTGCTACTTTCATCCAAATCTTTTTTTTTGTCAATTTAGTCCCTATGTTTTAATTTTTTGTCATTTTAGTCCTTAAGGTTTGTCAAAAATTGTCACTTTCATCCAAATCTTGTTAGTCCACATGAACTAAAATGACAACAAAATGAAACCACAAGGACTAAAATGACAAAAAAAAAAAGATTTAGATGAAAGTGACAGTTTTTTACAAACCGCATGGACTAAATTAGCAATTAAATCTGGTTTTAAATTCAGCCCAAATCAGTTTGACTGGATTGGGTTTTCCATCCACCATAATAGGCTCTCAACGAAACCGGTTTGATCCCTGGTAAAAAAAAAAAAAAAAACCGGACCAATTTACAACCCGAACCGGCTTGACCCCAAACCGGGTATTGTAGTTTGTACACAGTTTCTACAAAAATAGAAGCATTTGGGCAAAAGAGGCAGTTAAAATGGCGGCGGCGCGTGTGGCGGCGGGAAGTGGTGTGGTAAAGTTACCACCGGTGACGTTTGTGACCGGCAACGCCAAAAAGCTTGAAGAAGTTAAACTTATTTTAGGCCAATCCATCCCCTTCAACTCCCTTAAACTCGACTGTACGTTTATTATTATTATTATTATTCTTCCCTTATTATTATTATTATTATTATTATCCCACATTTTTTTTAATATTATGGTTGTTTTATCAACAGTGCCTGAATTACAAGGCGACCCAGAAGATATTGCCAAAGAGAAAGCTCGTTTAGCTGCTAATCAGGTACACCCAATACTTGTGTTCAATAAATTTTGTTAATAATTGTTAAAAAGTTTTAGTTTTTTTTTAATTTTATTTATTAATTTATTTGTTATGGAATGGAATGTGTTTGTAGGTAAAAGGTCCTGTATTGGTTGAAGATACTTGTCTTTGTTTTAATGCTCTCAAGGGACTCCCTGGTTAGTTACAGTCAGATTATTTTGTTATAGATTATACAGTTGGAAAGAGTTGAGGTTTAGACTTAAATATTATCTGTTGTTTTGTTTGCAGGGCCTTACATGTAAGTCTCTATTCGCTGCGCTTCTTTGTTTCTTCTTAAGGTGATGTTATATGGCTTTCTGTTGAATTGGCTTTTATAAAAGCATTGATCATAAGTTAAAAATATTCATAATTTATGCAACTCTTGTTTATATAAAGTTTATTAGATACTTGTATAGTTGTATGTGACTTCACAAAAGTAAGTATTGTGGTATATAAGTGCAGTTTGCCAAACTAAAGTTGTTGAAGTTATGTACTTTTAATTTTACTTATAAACAGAAGTTTTGTTTAGGAAAATAATTATTTGCCTCAGTTAAGTCCCACCCCCATACCATTTGACAATCGGGAGCTTACGACGTTGACACGTTGTTTTTGCTTACATGAGTGGACATTTTCACTTGGTCGAAGGTCCGTCATCATTCCTTAGAGGAATGATGTAGGATTTGTCTAAGATGTCACAGGCACTCCCTAGGAACTTGTTGTCCTCCAAGAGGTATCCTCATGTATCCTAAACAGAATAAGAGTGATTGACGCTGCTTGTAACATCCCTTCATGCGAACTAATATTGTTTGCTTTGCCCCCCGGAAGCTCGCAACTTTGTTTTTTGGTTACCTTGGACCTCCCTAGGAGGTCACCCCTAATGGATTTTTATTTACCTAAGCACGCTTAACTGTGGAGGTATCAAATCCACAACCAAATAGTCAAAATGTACTGATGGCATTGGGCAAGACATTTCTTATGGCCTAATATATCTCTTGTAGATAAAATACGTGGGATTGCTGACGGCTCTCGTACCATAAGTGTAACACCCCAACCTGGATTGGGTTGAGCTGTTCTCATTACAAAGATAAGACTTAAAGAATAATCCCATAGATTATGTAGTTGACAGTTTTTTGGGTTTTACCAGTTCTGTGCTGTAAAAAGCGAGCCAAGGCGTAAGGAGACCTAAGGTAGTAAGACTAGGGAATGCGTGCTTTAGATGCGTACATGACTACATGTGAGACCATGAGGTATGCGCCTTGAAGCAACTCAGACGTAGGTGAGGCGCATACCTTGGCATCTTGCCTCGGCTCCTAGACATGTTGTCTTGGTGCGTCTCTCACCTCTCACACCGGTTATTAACGAAGGTGCTTGCTTAGAAGGAATCTACGTTATCGCCTTACTTACACAATTGCTAAGGAAAGGGATCCCTGTTTTTGGAAGGAGAAAAATGCTTTGGCGGGTTGAGGAGAATAAATAATCCATGAATAACTAAAAGGTTTAACAACCAAAACATCCAAAGAAAACGAATAGACTATTTATTAAACTAATTAAATTAACTAAATGAAAGTTCTCTAAATACTCTAAATTTTTTTGCTCTTGATTGCTTGATGTCCCTAGAAATACGCCGCTAACTTATTCCAACTACCTAACTTAATCAAAAATCATATCCATAGATGAAGATAATTATGAAATTTATATATTTAGTTTGTTAAGATGATAAGTGATTTTACTATGTATTTATGCCAAAAATATTACAGTTTGATCAAATTTGAAACGTTCTTACATTTATGTTTATAATTTGTTGCTGGTGTTGCTGGTGTTATGTTCGATCCATAGCAAATGGTTTCTCCAAAAGCTTGGTCATGAAGGTACTTGAAATAACTTTATGCAAACCTCACTCTTGAGCTCTATAATAACATGCTTACTAAAAACTTTAATCACTTTTGTAGGTCTAAACAATATGTTGATGGCTTATGAAGATAAATCTGCCTATGCTCTCTGCGTATTTTCTCTTGCTATAGGGCCAAATTCTGAACCCCTTACGTTTGTGGGAAAGACCCCGGTATGATTTATTTTATTTAAGTTGTTTCATACCCATATCAGACACTTAAACTGATCTTTTGTGGTCTCAAGCCCTTGCTTTTTTTGCGCCTCGCGCCTAGGCCCCAGGCGAGGCCTATGCGCCTTGAGTGCGCCTAGCACCTTTGATAACTATGGTCTGAAATGGAATTTGCATAAATGTATGAATGGTCCTTGTAGTTGCTGTCACTTGATTGGTATTTTAAATTTTTTAACACAATTTTTACTCTTTTAGGGGAAGATTGTTCCTGCAAGAGGACCAACGGACTTTGGATGGGATCCGGTCTTCCAACCGGATGGCTATGAACAAACGTAATTTCATCTTTGCATTTAATCTAAATTCTAAAACTAGAGGTGGTAATTTTGACCAAGTTACTTCTGAATGGGTCGATTTCGGTTGTTTTTGTTATCTCAAACATGAAAAGTTTAAATAGTTAAAAGAGAAGCATGTCAAACAAGATGAAATTCACCCTGAATCTATTTGTAATGACTAATGCCTACAAGTATACACCTCCTGTATTGTTTTTGTTTTAAGGATTTGAATAATTATTGATATAGCATTGTTTTTGCATTCATGATTAACTTATAAATTATTTTTATTCTTAAAATTTGAGGAAAAAAAAAAGAAAGTTTGTAGAGAACCTTGACATGGCCGAACCAGAACCTGAACCTATTTTGACATGTTAGCCAACTCGCTTTAGCTGGGCTTCTTTCCACCTCTAATCTCCATGATACTTCTGTATACTTGCATTCATAATTCTTGACCATATTACAAAACAATATCAAACTAATATTAATAGTTTTTGTTGTTACAGTTATGCTGAAATGCCAAAGGAAGAAAAGAACAAGATTTCTCATCGCTCGAGAGCTCTTGCATTGGTAAAATCCCACTTTGCAGAGGCCGGGTATGCATTTGATACATAAATCAGAAATTATTTCTGTTGGTGTATGTGTATCACATTTTAGATTCATATTCTACTTCTAAACTCTGGATAGTAATTTTCGAGTATCTTTTTTCCCCAATTTGCATTACTCAAAGTTAAAAGTAGTAAACTTGCAAGTTTTGAATATCTGGAAATAACACAATGAGGTTGCGACTTCGATATGCTTCGTTATAGCTAATTTTTTACTTTGATCTATTAGACACGTTTACACACAAATGGGTTGAAATTAGGGTGTAAGAGCTTACCGAGCCTTAGCTTTGGCTTGTGACTAGTTTTACAAATCTGGACTTATTTATATATTTATTTTATGTGTGTGTATTGATATTGTTTAGTTTTCTTATAGTTATATACACAGTGATATTTATCATGTAAATACTACATCTATATAAGTTTCGAGCTAGTTTATTAAAGGAGCTCTAATTTAGGCTTGAGCTTCACTCAAGCTCGTTTTAAGCTTAATCTTGGCTTGATTTGTGTTTTTAAGTCGCCGTTCTTTAGTAACTCACCAGCGGCTAGCTCGTTTACCCCTTAGCAAAGGGAAATAACAGCGGATAAAAGATTTTAGAAATGAGTTATTTTCTACTTAAAGCCTTTTCGATTGTTGCGAGATGAGTATTTACAGACTCTATAGCGGTGTTGGCACGAATAGGACTAGCATTAACTCACTCAATCACTTGTACCGTAGATGGCCATTTTTTTGTCGCATTTGTGGCTGCGGTTGACACCTGACATCTGGATTAGTACCTTGTACAGGAGTGAGTTGTACAACGGTTAGATCAAAGTGTGCATTGGGCACCCAAAAGTCAAAAGGCCCAAATCATGTGTGTTAAAGAGAGGGGTCACATGGAGGGCCACCTTATTTAGTTGATGTAACCTCTCTTTGGAAACGCATGTGAACATGTTTATTTATATAGTGTTTGGTCTGGTGGCAACGACTACTGACATAGGAATTGGTAATATGTTAAGAAATGGGATTTGGGGTTTTCCTTTCATACACACTAATTTGGGGATGGATAAAAGTTACAGAAAATGGCCTGTTATGATCGAAAACTTATCCTAAACGAAATACAAAATTACAGAAAATGTCCTTTACGTTTATAGTTTATATGAACTTGCAATTGCAAGCATCATCTTTAGTGTTCAAAAAGCACAACCAACATATTTTATGATTCTTTTTTTTTTTGTAACAGAATTTCGTCTTTAGATGAATGACCGCTTGTTTTAACCGTTAACTCAGGTTATGTGATTTTCATGTGCGCGAGGAATTTGGTACCAACCCCTTTATAAGAAAATAACTTTTAATACACCTGTTTTTTTCCGTCTATACTCCCTCGATTTTGTCTTTTAACCAAAACCTAGATATCTAAGTTCATATCTTTCTTTCCAATGGATTCTTGGATCATTAAAGTTTCAAGTGTCCCAACACTCCCCAAAAGCCTCAGTTTCGGCTTACAATGCTGGGTTGTTCTTGAAATTTGCTTTGGACCCGCCATTGTTCTTGGAGATGGCGAATTATGAATGATTCCTACATGGCAGGGTTTGATTCATATCTTCAGCTCCTCCTTTGTCATATGAAATTGATGAAATCAGGGTGAAAGGAAGAACAAGAATATGTGTATGATTTCGTGACTTGAACTTTCCGCTAACCTCACCTCCTTGAATCCAGCCTCCTCGCTAAATCCCCACATCATGTTTCGGGTGAGATATTCCCATACTCAAATACCGTCCATAATGTTTTTGGTTTTCCTCTGTTCAAGTTCAAGTTTTTCTCCTACTCAAATCATGTTTTAGTTTGTTTTGAAACCTTCACAAGATCGTTTGTTTGCTGTTTTTTGCACACAAAACGCCATGTTAATATTCAAAACTTCAATGTCAAGGGATTAAAAGAAATCCATGTGGAAATTAAGTACGGTAATTACTATATCAAGAATTTATTTCATTTTTTTTAGAAAACTTCGTTCTTGATTCAATATATATACCTATCTATCACCTATGCATGGAAGAATAGATTGCTATGATTGTCGAAGAGGTCAAGGCACTTAGCTAGCTATTTATGGGTCAAAAAATAGATCGTCTATTGTAAATTTAGAATGGTCAAATGGTGTATGTTTTGTTTCTAATGATATCTAGCACATTGCTAGTTTGGGTAGTGTATTGAAATCTCCCGCCATTTTTAAGGCAACCATCATGGTCAAATTTCATATTAAGCACTCAAATTTTTTAAGGGGAAAAACTTTGTATAAAGTGGTTTTTTTTTAAATAAAAAAAATTGGTGAAGAAGGATCCGATGCTCTTTAATGTTTTTGAGACAAGATCATTACAATCTTTGACCCAAAAAGAACAATAATAGTAAATAAATAAAAGTCTTGTGAAACCTTTTGGTAGCAATAAAGAAAACATGATTATTCAAGAAACCAAAATCATGACCACACCAACCTCTGTTTATAAGAGGAAAAGCTGGAACAATATTATTCTTGTCCTGCCACACGACAAACCGACGCTTCCATTAATTTGTAATGCTTTTTTTTGTTTGTTATATATATATAAACAATACACATTCCATATCATAAATATAATAAAAACATGAAAAATAAAACTTGTCTTTCCATTTCATGAACTAAGTAGGTTCGACATTACAACTTGTATCCGACTCAAGAAACCAAAATTACAATTGAAAAATTAGAAAGAAATCCGATTTTGTGACCTAAAACCAATATAATACCTAGTTAGAAGATCTAAAACACAAACCACACTGTGAACAACACTTCGGTCTTGACCGAGGTTGCACGACACACAACAACATGGTGATAAAACGAGCGTGTGAATAAAACACACTCGTAGACTTGCCTTGAATACGGCAAGGGAAATGGACCAAAACGGATGAATATGTGGAAAGTAAAACCAACACACTAAAAAAACAGTAAAAATAAAATGAAATGAAATGGTGTAAATGTAATACTGTAATGCTAGCATTGGCGTCCCTACGGCAGCTAAGAACACCTGCATTGGCGGTCATGGAAGCAACCATGGTAGATGATTTAGCTCCTAAACTCGAGGCTCTGGCATAGCTTGCGGATGCACCAGCCCCGGATGGGGTGAAATAAGCCCCATTGAGAAGTAGATCACCTTCTGATCTCCAGTTCCATCCATGCCATTTGCTTGCATCTGTATTTACTCTCTTTGTAACCTATACACATACCCAATTCCCATTCCAATATTAACATCCAAACATCTTTTTAAAAAAACTAAAGTGTTAAATAGAATATAATATATATAAAAATACCTCTTTTGCAAAAGGATTAACAGGGGCAAGATATCTGTTTCCTTGGCTGTTAATGGTGGGATTTGCACTTCCACCAATGGCATACATCTCCCAGTGTGTATAGTCATTGTTCACTACATGGAAATATCCATGTCTGCATCTGTAGTTTTTTTATCATCAAAATTGACCCTTCCATGTTAGATCAGATGCATTTTATTATCATTTTATGCTAACAGTATACGTTTCCCTTGTAGGACCGATGGGCCGGTTTCAAAAACCGGATGACGTAATAAATACTTTATAAATTGGTATAATCAGTTTATAAGTAAATTTTGGAAGAGGAAAAAGTTAAAAAATTTGAAATCCAGTCCGACCATCTAGTCAGGTTCGCGGGTTCAAATAGACTCAACCGGACTAGTTATGTAGCCGGTTAACGATTTGACCACCTGGTCCAGTTCAGTTCTGAAAATAGTGCTAACAGTGAATCAAATTGGTATTAATACCTTGGCATTCTCTGAATTAAGCCTTTACCAAAGTGGTTATACGCAATCGTCACTTGCATCATCTTGTCTCTTACGTATGAGTCACTATGGCCCAACAACATCACCTGTTTTACAAAACTAATTATTAAAACTCTTTAAACTGTAGACTAATATTTCATTATTTTTTTTTATAAATAAAATGTAATCTGGTTAGCACATCCCGTCTGTTTTGCCACATCTAGTTGTAATGTCTAAAATTTACGGACCTCGTTGTGATGAGCAAAGTGGTTGTTGGAAATGGTGATAGCGGTTGAGCCCATAACCGCGTCAACTAGTCCATCAGCACAGTTTGAAAGAGAGTTGTGGTCGATCCAAATATGACTCGAGCCAAATATTGAAATGGCATCACCATCAGCCATTGACCTCCATCCATAATGTGAAGGTGAGCTTCTAACCAAGGCGTTACCAGTGGGTTTGCAGTCATGAATGTGTAAACCATGAATAATAACATTAGTAATGAACTGAAGAGTCAAGCAAGCCCCATTTGCAATGTGGACATTCACTCCACGGGCATCTATAGTTTTAAAGCTGTTCATGATCAGTTCTTGCTTTAACTGGATCACCATGTCGCGTTTGAACACAATCCAGAGTGGAGCGGTTTGTATGACAGCGTGGCGAAGGGTGCCAGGTCGTGGGTTGACCGGGTCATCATCTCGGGAATCAGTCACCACGTAAAACCGACCGTCACGGCCTCCTACTGCGTTGCGCCCGAAACCAATGCCACAATTGGCAAGCCTCTTGCGGTTTGCGATGCCAATTCGGGTCGCATCGCCAACAGTCATCAATTGGGTTACCGGTCCCACATGAAAAGTACCCTAGCTTCCTCCTCTCAGTGTTGTTTCTCATGCTCCTAACACCATCATTAGTGTTAAATAATATATTACTTTTATAATCATATTTAACACATTAATTATTTACACATAAAAAATTGATTTCAAATTTAAAAATTAGATTTTTTGTCAAGATTTTTCAGCAATCATATGAAATCAATCAATGTTTTATCTTTCTGCCATCTTTAGCTAGAGGCACATGGATGAATGGTGTGTCACACTCACATGCCAAAGATAAGCTCGTTGGTAGTACAAAAATTATTAAGGATATTGGATAACTTAAAAGAAACAATTACACATGGAGGAATGCATATAGCATACGAAAAGAATATCTTGAAAAATAAATAAAAGTAAAATCAGTTCCTAACCCACCAAAAGTTTCACATGAATAAGGTAAATATTATTCGGAGCTCCGGTTGTAAAGATGTCAAAATCAATCAGCAAACCATGTGTAAAGTTATGAATGTAGACTGTTTATAAAGAGTAGGGTCACATGGGTTGATTCCTCTGTTATGGCAAATTTGACAAAGGAGTAAAGTAGTCGTTGGTTTACATTACATACCAAATCAAGGAAATATGGTTAGGAAATAAGGTAAAACCAACAAAAATTGTTATTTTTTAGGTATATTTTTCACATTATTTTTCATATTTGACCAGTTTTAACCTCTATATCCGGATATCAACTTTTTATTATTCTTTTCATCTATACATAACTTATAGTCTAGCATCCATTTTTCAAGTGTCTACTTTGTTCAAAAAAGAAAAATAATAAAAGTGAGGTTTATACATTTCAAAACATTTTTTCATGATATCGTAAACATTAAAATATATTGCGAGCTAGCTCCCCTGTACTCTCTCGCGGCAGCCATATCGTGTTCCCTAACCATGTGGACCAAGTTGTGACCCGCAGCAGCTAGCCCACGGACCACAACACACAGTCTAAGGTAAAGTTTGTTTAGCACAAGAGCTACTGTATAAAATATACCCAACAAATAATCATGCTATCACGTATATGATTTTTCTAAAATGTTTAATGTTCTAATAAATAATACGGTTAATAAAAAAGATCTTGTTTTGTGTGACGCCGAAAATAGTAAAACAATTCTTCAAATCATTTGCTTAGGTCTGCTGCTATCCCCATGTCACTAAAAACCAATTCTAAATATTCTTTATAATGCTGTCGAGTGAATCCGGGCCAATTTGTTGTAATTTTATTATTTTAGTAAGTATATTCATTTATCCCGATAATCACTAAATTACAAAATATAATTTTCCCGGGGCCTTAAAATCGATCTCCACCGTCAGATGATGTTGAAATCAAATCTCAACCGTTTAAATTTCTAAATATGTAACGGTATGTTTATAGAATAATAATAATAATAATACATGAGATCCTTACATTTCAACGAGAGAGACGATCTCTTCAGGATCTTGAACAGCATTGTCATTCAAAGCTTCAATCTCCCTAATTCTGCTTCCACAAATAATAACTTTTATTTACTATATTTAAAAAAAAATTACATTTTACACTTCAACAATGAAGATGTGTGTGTGTGTTTTTAGTGTGTGAGAGAAATACAGTAGTGTTACTTTTCTACAGTTATAACCGTCAAAAAGCAGAAAGAAGGTAAAAATTAAAAAACTAACTGAAAACGGTTTTTCGGAATAAGAATAAAAAGAAATACAATGAATCAATGAACAACGGAAATTAACGGTCTAGATCTTAAATTCCAGAATCTCAACGGTTGTGATTTTGTTTCGTTTAAGTGTTCTTCATGAGTTAACATGCTGAAATAGTGAAATAGATCTGAGTGCTCAGAGATGACTAAAAAGTAAAGTGCATGAACAGTACATTTAAAGCAGGAAACAAAGTCGACTCAGTGAGTCACTGAGTCAGTATTTACCTTGCTTCCATTGATGAGTTGTAGGAGCTCTGATTCTTCATCTTCTCTGTTTCCTCACTACTGTATAACATATTAATTTCATAAATGTAAGCTTCGGATTTATCTAAATAACAACATTGAGCTCTAAAATGTCATTTCTACTGTGCAGCATTTTTCATTTAAAAAAAATTAAACATACGTTACTAAAGACACAAAATCGAGCTAACACTCGCAATTAACATCTAACATAACAAACAATCAGCAACTTTACTCTGAAATGTGAAATTTCTACAAGATACGCGTTTATTTTGCATCATTTTTGCGGTTATGTGTTTTAATTATATCTTTTTAAATTAATTTATAATTCTTGTATGACATGATTAAAAACATACGTTAAGTTCCAAATTAGCTCTCAAATATGAAATGTCTACAAGATATACCTTTTTGCAACAGGTTTTTTTTTAATAAAAACTGAAAACATACATTACAAACACAAAAAAACCGAGCTAAAATTATCAATTCGATCTAAACTCAATCTGAACCGTCAATTTTCACCTTATACGACATACGCGTTCAATTCACAACATTTTCACCAAAAAAAAAAATAAAAAAATCAAACACACAAAATAAAACTAAAACTATCAATCTGTACCGTAAATTCTATAAAAACAAAGCAACATTATACCTAGGGTTTGAAGTGTTCATTTTTTTGTACGACGGTGGCGGCGGCGAGTACCATGGCAAACAGCAGAAGCATGAGAAGCAGAAAAGTAGTTAGAGCGAACTGTTTATTATTAAGTACCGCCATTGTCATCACGTACACTAACTAAACCTTTAGTCACGCAATGTGTGTGTGTGTGTGTTTTGGATACAGAGAGTCTGACAGTGTGGGAGATGAAGGAAGGAAGGAAGCGGGAAGTCAGAGAATTAGTGTAAATGTAACCGTTTTGATTTATAGGACTTGGAACGGAGAAAGGTTGTTATTTGTTGTAAGTTAACGGCCGTTAAGTTTACCATGGTTAGGTTAGTTTTTATTTATTTATTTATTTATTTTTTAACTCAGGATGTAACCAGACTCACCGGCACCCACGTGGATTGCTTTAGGTAAGTATTTATATCTGCTTAAATTTTATAGGATTTAATTATATTTCGTAATGGCAGATAATAAATTTTACTTATGGAAAATACACTTTTACTTTACAGCTAAATATTTTAAGATCTCTATTAATATATACAATGCACTTATTTTCAATGTAATAGATTGATATATTAACGATACCAACAAGAATTACAAGTGGGGCGCGGGTAAACGGGCAACATGCTGCGCCGCAATCCCCTTTGAATAGCAAAGCCTACTCTATTAAATATAGGGTTCAATTTCGGTCAGAGCCATATTTACCACATGTGGAGGTTCCACCTGGGAAGATCCCAATTCAGGTGAGATGCGTAATCAGTACAGGTTGGCTCAGAGTGTTAGTTGAAGCTCCATCGGCTCTATCACTTGCCGTTAAAAAAAAAGTGTTTATATATGGTTATAAAAATGTAAATACTTTTGTAACCAAACGAGTTTTTTACTTATTTTATATTTATATTGACAAGGGTTTTAAAAATGTGAATTGTAATTCAGGTGTTTTAAAAATGTATTTACTTATTTTATATTTATTTGGTGAGAAAATAAATTGTTTGTTTAGGTTTTTAGTATATTAATCATGTTATTGTAAAGACTTTTTCACCCTTAAAAAGTTAACTTTTAAGTCATGTGTTGTTATTGACATTAGTCAATGTTATAAAAAAATGTAAAGAAAATATATATTAATTGAATTTTTTTTATAACTTTTTTTTTTTAAGAATGAGTGGTATTTGATATTTGTTACATATTAATTTCCTTTTACAAATGTTAATATTGTGATCTTTTTGTATCTTCATTTTACCAACTATTTGTCTTGTTTAAAATTATAGTTATTTTGAAATAATGGATTAAGTAGAGCAAAAGAAAATTGTAGGATAAGAAGCTAAATGATCATTAAAATGTATTAAATTGTAGGTATTTGATATTTGGCCGTTCAAAAAAAAAAACAACCTGGATAATATTAATTTCATTAATTAATGTAGTCATCATGTTATAAAACACCCTTCTGTATATTTTACTCTTAATAAAGATAATTCTTTACTAAGATTTTGAGTTCTATATATATTTCCAGTGACTTCATTTCGATTTCGATATGCATATGATAGATAGAGTGATTATGACAGGTTTTGCTAGTTATAAATTAAGTATTCCTTAAACCCTGCTATAGTCAAATTTTTATTTTTTAGGACCAAGAACCAATGATGATTTTTGTAAAATGATGTTGATACATAATCGTTGCCAGCAGGTCCCAATATTAATCGGCCTCCATCATTGAGGGATATTTCAGGCTCACTCAACATCTCACACGCCCTTAATATTGAATTATTTTCTGTCCAAAAAAAAAAGTAAAATTTGGTCCATAGACTAATTTATTTTTTGTATAATGTTTATGTTTCATGATAATATTTAAATGAATAACAAAAGACAACAATCAAAGTGTAAAATCCAAGAATATGAAGCAGTAAGTTTTTTTCCCACAATTTTATAATCGTAACCTTAGACATCTTCCAATCCCTCCTCAGCACTATTTCAGTTAATTTTCCATAACAATGATAGTTAAACAAGGTTGGGCCATAAATTATAAGGTGTGAACGAGCCAAGATGTGCGTGAGTTACTCAAGATAGATAAGCAAACACTTTAATCGAGCTGAGCTTAAACGAGTTCAAGCCAAA
>JAUTDX010004898.1:0-45328 GCA_030844895.1 Ambrosia x helenae | reverse complement strand
ATAAAATATAGTAAGATTGGTGAACAATCTTTAACAAAATTTACCAAAAAATATATATATAAATATATTTTAAAAGGTATAGGTTGAATTAAAATGTGAGGCAGGTCCCAATATATAAAATAATTTACGACAAAGCCTCATTTAAAGTGCATGGCCCAATATACAAATACTTATACTTTTTAGTGGGCCAAATGTTTTGCAAGTATTATTGAGCCACAATATCACGTTTACCCTCATGCTTCATTTAAAAACCCAATATATATAAGATTTGACGACAAATCCCTCATTTAAAAGTCACGGCCCAGTAATTTTCATTATATAAAAAATAATTTAAATTGATGTTTATGTATATAGGTGGATTAGAATAAAACAAAAACAAATTTTGACCATACCAAATAATCACACTAATTTTTCCGTAATCACATTAATAACAAATGTTGACTTTTCCTACTAAATAGAAACTTGACGTCAATTTTACCACATAAAATATAAACAATGTTAACCTTTGAAAACAATTGTATCTTTATCTTATTTTTAGAAGTTTATATTTATGAATCTTTTCTTTCAAAATACTAAATAGAGAATGGTAACATTGTTTCCAATTTACTATACAAATTTAATAAATTCAATAAATCATTCAATATAGTTGTGAGTAATAAAATCCAATAACCCTAATATTATAATAAAGCAGGGTATTCAGTTCGTTTTTAGTGGATTTTAATGGTTTGAAAGGTTCAACTAAAAATGTCATTTTCATTCATGTCAAGAATTAAACAAGTTGAAACAACTAGTTTTACCAGGTCCAAACAACTGCTCAAGACACTAGTCTGGTCAAACTACTGGTGGTAAAACTACAAGCTACTTCTTCTGTCAAACTTCTATACGTAACAACTGGTGCTAAACTGTTGTCCCAAATAGTTTGGCGTCTAAACCGTTGACCAACCAAGTATTGGTTTAACCCAATAGTTTGGCTAGCTGACCTCTACTCAACACCTGTTCCGAACCTGATCCATGGGACCCCACTACACGTACCTGCTCCAAAACCATGGTTCATAAACCCGAACCGTTCTATTCGAACGAACCTTCAAAAATACAAAGGCGACTATCAAGCGGCGAGCGAAGTGCAAAATGTGCCAATAAAGTGCCACATTGCGCCCATCGCCCATGCCATGTGTGCGCATGAGGCATGCCATCCCTACTAGTGTTTGGCTCAAGCTAAACAATATACAAGGAGTGCTCCTCCTTATAGACCACTTCAAGTTTTATCATCCCACCAACGTGGGACAAGTTAATCCATTTTCTTATCTTTGGTTCTTAAAACCATACAACTTCTAGCATAGACACCTCATTCATCTTAGCTCTGTTTTGGACGTAGTTAGGTTCTTTATGATGCTCACACATCCTAGAACACAAATCCATGAATAATTATTTATATAATCATATATAAATATAATTATTGGTGTCTAAAATATTTATGAAAAAACCATTTTCACTAATATTTCAAAAACAATCCCCCACATGAATGGAGATCTTAAAACACACAAATTCCATGATGACACATCGACAGTCGAGTATTGCAGGATAGATAGGTGTTACTAGTTGCACCTTCCTTTGTGAAGTATACTTAGCTTACTTGCGGTTTGTAGACTGTCTTTGAACATTCTCCCATTTGTGTAAACGACAATACAAATCACACAATAGAATTCCTAGTCGGGCCATCCCCTCATTATTGTGTCCAATAATAGTCATGGAACACTCTCCCTGATTGAGTGGGAACTCAAGTAATTGCGCCCCAATTCCATTTAAAGTGACCACACTTCTATACAACATAGATGTTTTTCCTTTAAATCATTAAAAGCATTATGTTTTACTATGATTTACACAAATATTTTGCCACATATTATGCTTAGCTTCACAAAATGTCACTTAATATTATATGAATGGATTATGGCGTATCTAAACACCCTTTTACAGTTTAGGGGGATATAAATATATAAACATATTTACTAGCTTATATATATAGACATATATATATTAGTTATGCCCCCACAATGACTGCTCTTTCGGTTAATGATTAAGTTGGCCTATTAAACCTAGATTTTGGGATCTCCCATCAACTAGGTTAGGCTTCCCTCGTATCCCTTTTTTACATGGGCTTTAGTCTCATTCCACAACTTGATCTCTCTTCTACCATTGATTGTAAGGATCTAAAAATTATCTTTTGATTATGTCAAGTCAACACCGATAACTTGCAATTAAGATAAGTTGTCCTAACGTGTTATTGACTCGTTGGTCAGTTTTTGTCTTTTTGTTAATTCATAAGATTATTACCCGTGATCTCAACTTAGATCTGGTTATAATACATTGCCTTTAATTCAAGGATACATTTGTTTCCCATCATGCCTTTGGTAAGGTCTTTCACATCTAAGTAGACTTTGAATCTAACAGATCCCTTACCAGATGCCAACTTTTTTTTTACCTGAGGCCCAATGCCTGAAGCTACCAATTGGCATTTGAGTTCAATCAACTCGATTGGCCCCATAAAAACATTGGGTACTCCACTTGGTTATGTGTTTGCAATATTTATTAGAATACCACGATCCTTATTGCTAAACCTTCCATTTTCAAATAGAAGTCACCCCCACATTTAAGTGTTATTTGATAACATCCAAATAGGGTAATAAAAGGTTCTCCCTTTCATATCTAGTTTTGAGAAAACTACTAGAATACCATTTTTACAACTCTAAAGGATTGTTTTTTTAAATGCTCATTCCCCACATTGTTTGCACTTTGATGAAATTTGAGCATAACACTCATGATGACTCTAATAAACCTGTGATAAGATAGCAAATATCTATATCTTTGTGTTATGAGATCATCTATGTGTATTGCTCTACTCATATTACAATAGCGCTCACAGGAGCTTCTGAGCAATATAAATAATCCTCGTATTAAAACCAGATAGAATCATAATTAATGAACTATATAATCGGTTTCTATCAAGTTATCCTTTCTTTTTTTTTAGAAAGTCCATTCTCACGTTTCACACTTTTGAATGTTTAGAGATAATTTAATCTTCGAAGAGCATCTAAATGACAATGATTAGTCTAGCATACTTTAGACTCCAATACTTTAGCATGTGAAGAGAATATGCTTTATTCTGATTATTCATACTTAAGAGATAACACACTATATCTTCCCAACATTCACGTCTTAGTTTAGACACAATAATGAAATTTTGTTTTACCAATTCGAAAACTTGGTTTTAGGAATGTCTCAAAGCCATAGTTAAATTCATTCTTTAGGATCAAAAACTCGTTTCCCTTAATATAAGCCACTTTGAAAAACACATTCACCATCAACAAGATGAACGATATAAAATCACTAAAATCTTGAGATAATGTGAATTAGATACACTCAATGACATGACGTTCACATAAGCCTAAAGCGAAAAATCATATAGTGGGAGACTCCCCCAAAATAAATGACAAATCCTCTACATAGTTCAAACAACAATGATGGTTTGTAGAAACATCTACACGCCCATCCCTATTGTAAATCTCTTATAATTAACCTTGAAAAATTAAAATTAAAGACTTTTACAATAATAACACATATTTCTTTGATATGTAATAGTCATTAAAAACGCATTTGTGTATTTCTATGTTGATGCTCTCAACATTAGAGGACATATCTCGTTTTCGTGTATTTAATCGCAATACACTCGTCATGTCTTATCATGATTCTCTCATGATGTGGTTATCCGTTTAATGTTTGATTTGTGACTTATTCCATAAGTCATGATCACAAATCGCTCGTTGTGTTTATGCAAATCACTTCTTGCATATACATCCTTATTAAATTCGTCATATATGAGTCGTCCAAGAATAAAATAACATCATCTTGCATTTTCCTTTTATATCTATCATTTATTATATTTTGATCAACTCGATTATCTAAAAATAATATAAACGATAGTCCAATATTTATAATATATTACACATATATTTTTAATTCAAATAAGGATATATAAATATCAAATATCCAAGTGTTATTCTCTTTAATACTTTTATCATCATTATATCGTGTTTTGGTTAGATGAACTAAATTATTTTTAGCACGTCCGTTAGAGATAAACGATTACCAATCATTTCAAAGCTTATTGGTTAATCTATATAAAACTTCTTCTAACACGTCTGTTAGAAATAAACGATTACCAAAAATCGTTTCACAGCTTATCGGTTTACATATAAAATAAATTGTTTATAAACACACTCGTTAGAAAATTTAGACGTCTAGATAAAGCGCTATTAACTTTGGTTTTTCTTAAATAACCATTTCCAACATGCCTGTTTGAACATTAAAAGTCTAACCAAACCGTTTCAAATTTGATTACTTTCCAAAATAATCGTTTGCTATCAATTACTTTGATACAATAATCTTTTCTAACACTCTAGTTAGGAAATCTAAACGTCTTACTTGGCCGTTTTTACAAAATCATTAATTTCTAAGACGCTGAGAAAACAAATATATAAGTTTAAAAATAAACTTATGATCGATTTTGTAAATAATCATTTCTAATACGTCCATGTTGCATCTAGGTCTTTTCTTTACAATCTAGGCTGTTTTGGACCCTGAATCAACAAGGACATCATTAAAAATATACGGAGTTCCCAGGGTTCGAACCTAGGTCTCCTGAATAAATGGCCACAGCTCAACCAACTGATCTGTCTGATCAGTCGTTTCAGTATTGGTCATCAGCTCTTTTAAAGATACTAAAACTGTGATATCTTCTCCATTAAAAGCAAAACAAAAATAAAGACTGTGACTCGGTTCTAACACCCGGTCTAAGCGTGATTCACACTAGTACAAAAGTTATTTTTGGGAGCGCTCCTATAATTTTTTTAGAAGCGTTTTTTTATCATAACCCCCTACAAAAAAAAGAATTGCATTAAAAGCGATTTTCTTTAATCTTTTTAGAAGCGGTTTATATTTCTTATTTAATATTTATTTGTAAATTTTAAAGGCATTATCTTTAGCAGCAGTGTAATTTAAGTATGTTATTAAGTTTTAAAGGGAAAATACAAAAGTTATTTTTGGGAGCCCTCCTATAATTTTTCGTAGGGGGTTATGATAAAAACCGCTTCTAAAAAAATTATAGGAGCGCTCCCAAAAATAACTTTTGTACTAGTGTGAATCGCGCTCAGACCGGGTGTCTGACGGTAAAAGGTCAGAACGTCAAGATTTAAAATGGTTTTATCATTTTTTTTTCCTGCCAAAAAGTAATAACAGGTAGATGTGAGTTTTGTGAAAAAAGACAACGGGTTGAATAAAAATAACATAAGACGTGATGATTATATTTGATATTTTAATCATCATTGTTTTTGTCTATAACTCCGTTTTTAGGTTTTATTTTCCGGTTGCAATAGCGACTACTGATATTGTACTAATAATGTAACTAACCGAACAAATACCAACTAAATTCCCGTCGCCACGCGCGGGGGAAAACACGATTGGCTGTATGTTTCTGTGCCGCGCGTAGCGCGGCGAAAAATATACTAGTTAGAACAAAGAATAATAATAAAGTCAAGTAAAATTTATTTAGTCAAATCACAAAGTCAAGCACCATGGGTTATTAAAGTGACCTTAACATGTGTAAAAGAGGGGTTCACATTAATTGCATAATGTCACATTGCCAACGCATTTTAACCATATCATCTTGGCATATTCACAAGGACCACCTAATGAAACTGACACTGGAACCAACTTTCCAGTAGGGGTGTTCGTTTTAACCGATAACCAATAATCAAACCGAACCCGAAGTCACCCGACCCGAGAAACTACCTTACCCGATTAACCCAAACCCGATTAAGTGCATACCCGAACCCGAATAGAGTCTTTAGGGTCGGTCTTCGGATTAGTTTTGTATAATTCGGGTTGACCGAATAATTCAAAAACAAATAAATGATCCAATTTCCATATTTTTATGTATATCGGAGTAGTGTTTTTGTAGCCAAATTTGTTACTAAATATTATAACCCATATTGTGGTTTTATTTTACACATATTGTAGCCCAAATGGATAGAAATACGCAACCAAAATGGTTAGAAATATGAAACTCAAACACCTAAACCATTAAACCGATAACCATTTAACTCGACCCGAAAAACCCGAACCCGATTAACCCCATAACCGATAACTATTTAACTAGATTTGGTCGGTTATCGGGTAATATTTTCACAACTGAAAACCCGAATAACCCGACCCGAATAACCCGATAACTGAAAACCAAACCCGATGAACACCCCTACTTTCCGGCCATCGACATAAATGATAAGTTCTGAATATTATTGCAGTATAATGGAAGCACACCATGTCATCAAATCATAAGCCGTTGATTTAAAAAATGCCAAATGCATATTTATCTATCAGCCTGAAATATAAAACCACTTTGAATGGTTTAAAAGGTACATGGTTGATACAACCATACAATCAAAAATTCATTTGCCTTCTCAAATAACAATTCATGTATACGTGACGCGGGCCTAAGGAAAAAAACATCTGGATACGTTCTAGCAAAACTTTATAACAAAACCTAATTAAAAGCATCTAGTTATAATAAAATTAAAAAACTAATAAGATAGCTCTTTATTGAAACAAAAATTGTACATAAATACTGTTACATGCCGCCAACAAAATATAAACTTAACACTTATAAAGTAGGATATTTGTTTGCCGTAGAAAAACAATATTATTTATCTTGATGGTGTATACGTACCTGTATACATCTAAGTAAATGTTTAGGTTAAATATATCTATTCAAATTAGATTATTTGGATGTTGGAACAAGTTGAATGATGGATTAACAATGCCAAATCCACCATCGATAAACAAGTTATGCCCACTAATGTACTTTGCCTCATCGCTCGCCAAGAAAAGGGCCGCTTTAGCAATATCATCTATTTTAAGCGTCACGCCTTTGAGGTTTGCAAGTAAGTTCGCCTTGTTTTCCAGAGTTTCCCCATCAATCCCTAGAAAATTTGTGGCTATTTGTGTGGCCATCGCGTAAGGTGACACACAGTTGACTCGAATGCTAAATTGTCCTAGCTCTACCGCTAAGTTCTTTGTCAAACCAACTACAGCATGCTTTGCGCAAGTGTAAGCATGTGAGCCCACACCACCAATATTTGAAGCAACACTAGCTGTTGATATTATTGAGCCAGTCCGTGCTGGAACCATAACCCTAGCAGCATGTTTCATGCCTAGAAAAACGCCTACAACGTTAACACTAAGCACACGCTCAAAATCTATCTTTTCATTGTCGATGATGCTTTGCTTGTAAGAATCTATTATCCCTGCATTATTGAACATGATGTCGAGTTTTCCAAAAGTAGCCACTGCAATATCCACAGCATTTTTGACATCTTCTTCGTTAGCTACATCACAGTGAACATATATCGAGTTTGATAAACCTATAGCTTCACAAACTGCTTGACCAAGTTGATCTTGAATGTCTGCAACGACGATTTTTGCACCGTGTTCAGCAAAGAGTTTCGCAGAACACTCCCCAATTCCACTTGCTGCTCCCGTAATCAATGCTACCTTTCCTTCTAGCCTACACCAATTGTAACAAATGACTTCATAATCATAAGATTTAGGTACCCGTACAAAGATAATTACGCTCGAGCAAAAACATGGTTGCTTATTTTCACGTTTATTATGACACATTCTAAATATAATTATGATTATCATTAAAATAAACACGTTTATTAGTACAACCTTATATTTGGTGGAAATGATATGCTAAAATAACAAGAAACAATAATACTATCTTATTACAAATGCCCTATGTATATTTTTATATAAGCCGTTGATTTTATAATAGAAATGTTGGAACCAATGATGTAGCGAACCCAATAAAAAGGCTTCCAACAAATACATACAAGATGGGTTAAATTAATAAAACTCGTGCAGGAAATTAATAGAAACATTATGACCATTAAAAGGTTGTATCACTAAAAGGATAACCTTTTGAAGGAGCTGCCATCTGCTTCTAAAAAGTAAAAACAAAGAGACGAATGACTGATTTAAACGGCTCTATATGGAAACCAAAGAGTATGGAGTTGAGACTCAGGAGCTACATATATATACCAGAAGTGGTCTCACTTTAAGATAAAACCCATCTTCTATTTGTGGTTGTTGTTGGTTTGAAAAAATGCAACGTACATGGTGTGAAGGTTCACATGATCAAATGAGGGAAAGATTGAGAGAGAATATGTGAAACTAAAGATTCAATACTTATATACAAATGAATACATGTTTGGGGTATTTATACATGTGAATGATTGTTACCCTTTTAACTAACCGACGTGTCGGTTGGTATATAACAACATAACCTTTGACTAACTTAGGATATAATAATACTTAGGTAGCGTTTGGTATGCAGGAATGAAAGACGGAATTGAATGGAGCATTACGATGGAATGGAAAAAAAAGTGTTTGGTTGGTCAAGGTAATGGAATCATTCATTGCCTCCTCCATTCCATTCCCTCTAAAAATCCCAAATTCATTCCATCCATCCCCCCTATTTTTTTTCCATTCCATTCCCTTTGTCACCCTTCATCAGCACCGACCACCACCACCCACCTCTACCACTACTGCCCATCGCCACCACCACTTGACGCCACCACCGACCACCACCATCGCCGACCACCACCCACCGACTGCCGCCGCCACTCTCCGTCATCGACCACCGCCACCCCCACCCACCGACTACCACCATCACCAACCACCCTGCCCCCTCCAACCACCAATCGCCACCTCCACCACTGACCACCGCCAACCACCACTGCCACCCACCACCAAACGCCACCAACCGCCACCTCCACCTCCACCACCGACCAGCGCCACCCACCACCAAATACCGGCTGCCACCACAGACACTCTCCGTCACTGAGCACCGAGCACCGCCATCCACCACCAAGCACCGACCGCCACCACCGACACCCTCCGTCACCGACCGACCATCACCACCACCACCGCCGCCACTCACTGTCCCCGTCATTCCCTGTCACCACCCACCGACCACCACCACCATTACCGCTACTATAACCACCAAACGTCGCCACCCACCTACTGACCACCACCACCACCACCGTTACCGCTACTATAACCACTAAACGTCACCACCCACCCACCGACCACCACCACCCATCGTTGCCGCCGCCATTGACCACCACCGTTGCCGCTACCACCACCGCCACCACCAACCATCGTCGCCGACACCCACTATCAACCGCCATCGCCACCACTCACCACAGTCGGTCTTATTCCTAAGTCTTTTCTTACCTATCAAACAATACAAAGTAATGATTTATTCCATTCTTACGTAGTAACCAAACACGACCATGGAATGGTAATCATCCATTCTATTCCTTTGTCCATTCTCATTCATTCCATTCCATCGTCCATTCTATTACTCCATACCAGATAGACACTTAGGATATATAGGGTATAATATGTGAAAATCAGGAATTAATGTAAAACCTAACATGAATGTTTAGAGGTAGCTTAGTTTGCCGCTACAAAAAGATACACACACCACCCCTACATAGAAAGGTTCTACGCAGAAACCAAGTTTTCACAAGAAAAAAAAAATTGCAAATAGATCAGGCATTTTTCAATTTTAAAGACAAGAAAATGATCGAAAGCAATGTTTATTCATCTCAACAGTCTAATTTTTTTTTTATGGAGGATACAGACGTGTAATTTAACAATTTAAAGAAAATCATGAACATATTAAATTATTATTTTTTTTTTAAATTAATGGTTTTTATTTATATAAAAATATACATTTGTATGTAAGAAGTAAAGTGATAGAAATCGTCGAAGGCAATAGATACAGACTTTCAAATAAAAAGAACACTGCTCAATTTAGGATACTGATATGTTTTACAAAGAAAAACTTATAAAACTTCCAAAAACACAAGACAAGAATAGAGATCAAAGCACAAAGCTTTCTATATTTTTCATTCATAATATTAAAAGACAATCAAGCTAATTATATAGTCATACAAAACACAAGTAAGAGTGGGCTGGAAATAATCTTTTTTCTGTGGCAAATGTTAAAGCCGAAGTGAATAGGCACAAGGATCATGACAATTTTTTTAAACTTAAATGGGTCGGATGGGTTCCTCTGAAGTGTCATATCTTTGCCTGGAGAGCAGAGATGAATAGAATCCCCACTGTTGAAGCCTTAAGCAGAAGAAACGTTTTCATTCCTAATGATAGATGCAGGCTTTGCGGCTTTGATCTTGAAACGACGGACCACATTTTTGCAGGTTGTGGGTTTTCCTATGGGGTGTGGTCTAACATTTGGAATTGGTGCGGCTTGCACACAGCGAATGCAGTTTACACTAAAGATTTGCTCGAAATCCACAAACAGGCTTCAGGAGGTAAGTGGGGAAAGAAAATAGTGCACGGTATCATTTTGGTGTCTATGTGGCAGATCTGGAAAAGCAGGAATGAGAAGACTTTCAAGGGGATGGAGCCTAAAGTTTTACGTGTCGTTGGTAGTATCAAGTCTACGTCCTTTTTTTGGTTTAAGTATAGAACAAAATTCAAGGATATTGTATGGGAGGATTGGTGTAGAAAGCCATTGTATATGTTGGTCCTTGTTTTGAGGCCTCCCCGTGTTTTAATGAAAGTTATTGTTCAAAAAAAAAACTACCCACTACTCTTTTTCATTCATAATATTGACGAGCCGTGGCTTGGCTCGGTGGTGGTGCAAACAGTAGTGTAGGGGTGGGGTTTCATTGCATGTTGTTGAGTTCATGTTAAGGGTTGATGATACGGTGTAGGTAGGAACTAGGAACAATGATGCCAACATTTTTTGTCATCACACTGGTTAAAGTGGGGGAAATTTCAGTGAATGTAGTAATGGTGGGTGAACGTTTACGTCCCTGTGGAGTTTGCTGGTCATGGAGGATTGTTGTTTGGGTGGAGGAATGGATATGGAGGGCTGAATTGGTATTGATTATAGTGCTATTGAGGAGGCTTGCACTGTCAAGGGCGGGTGTACAAACGTCGGTAATGTGGGTGGTTGTGTATGAAAGCGATGAAGCATTGCAATAGTGAAAGATTTCCATGTGAGGCGCTCGGACCCTCGATACCATGAATTGAACCAAGAAAAAGGTGTTAAATTACAAGGTGGTATATGATTTATTATTTGATCGAACAGATTAATAACAATTCGGAAACTACAAACTACGAATTATTATTAGAGAAAGTATAGGATACAAAGTATCCTTAATGTACAAAGTGTAAAAAGCCATGAGAAATTGCCACTTGTCAACCTAACCTAACCATGATTAACCTAATTAAACTATATTTAAACTCAATTGTAGTTAAACCAAGGACAAATCAGTAACCTAGACTCCTGCAACACCACTACCAGATCCAAAGCCCTTAAAAGCCCCAACACAGATCCAAATCGCAGACGACGTTTCTCCGACCATTCCTTCACTTCCGGTCATCTTCTCCGGTTGAGTTCTCCCCGCCGACACAATTCCGGTCATCACCTTCTCAAACCCAGAAAAGAATTGGTTCCAAGACCTTGAATAATTGTGCAAGCATGAAGCTGTTTCAAAGAATGAATATCTTGACAGTACTTAAATGAATGAGCCAATTTTTGTGGTGAAAAAGAAGGGTCTGAAGGTATTGTTTCTGCCCCGACACCACGACCACCCACGATCCTCACCTTCCTGTTTCAGTACCAATTACGACGATTTTCGGCTTATAAAAAAGTGAATACTCTATCGGTTAACTTCATCCATGTCAAAATCGACTTCACACCCAAACCAGGCACATCTCCTTTGTTTTGCAAAGCACTGATAATGACAGGAAGAAGAAGAAGAAAGCTGCTTGTAAGAGGTTTGAATAGGGGAAAAAAGTGAGGAAAATGTGAGTTTTAATTATACTGAATGCGTTTTACAAAACCAAGTGCGTTTTACAAAAAAAAACAAGTGCGTTTTATAAAACCAAATGCGTTTTACGAAAACCAAGTGCGTTTTACAAAAACCAAATGCGTTTTACAAAAACCAAGTGCGTTTTATAAAAAACCAAGTGCGTTTTGTAAAAACTAGTTTAAATAGTGCTTAAAAAACCAAATGCGTTTTATAAAAAAACCAAGTGCGTTTTATGATTTTCTGTTTAACAGTTTCTGATCTTCATTGTCTGAAACTTTTTTGAAAGCCATTTTTTCCTTTAATTCTTTTTCTATTATCAACATTGTTCGTTTCTGTGAATAATACATGCGTTGATAGTGATTTTTGAATATGATTCGACTAATTTTATCAATTGAATTATCATACTCTGTTTTTTTTCTATTTTTTTTGCAAATACGTTTTGATTTTGTTTGTAATCGAATTGTTTAATCATTCTGAACGTTTAATCGAGTTGAAAACGATGAAAAATCAGGTTCAATAGATGAAAATTTTTGCATCGATTATGTCTGTTGTTATGGTTTCACAGAAATTTAAACGTGTTTTTCCTAATTTACCCTAGGTTAGATTAACCCAAATATGATTAGGATTGTTAATTACCATCTTGCCACCGCCTAAATCTAATGGCTGAGAATGCTTCTTACACTTTGTATGTTAAGAAACTTTGTACATTAGCCTCTCTCATTATTATTATTATGAAAAGCATGAATAACAAAGCACCAATCAAGGGTATAAATACTAACTAACTTCCTAATCCTACCAGGAATATAATTCCTCTGTTTATTCAAAAGATAAACATAAAAGCATACTAGATAAACATAAACTAATTAATTAATTATTAAACTAGATAAATCTCCTCCTTCCACCCCTTGAGATTAATTACCGAACCACCCTTTGGTTAATATTGTTTTACGTTTCAATAAAAGGTTCATCATCGAAGTACTCAACAACATAGGCAAACCGATCTTCCTCATAAATTGCGTACGAGGAGAAGAACCGTTCAACCTCATGAAGCCATCGAGCTGGATTGAGACCGGCGAAGTGAGATAGAATAGTGGAGTCATTGAGTTCCTCCAAAGCCATGGAGGCTTAGGCTCAATGAAAGCACCAACTGATAAGTTTTACAAAGAAAAACTTACAAAACTTCCAAGAACACAAAACAATAATAGAAATCAAAGCACAAAGCGTTCTATATTTTTCAATCATAATATTAAAAGACAATCGAGCTAATTATATACTCATACAAAACACAAGTAATTAACTACCCATTACTCTTTTAATTCACTAAAAACACTAGACCCACTAATTAGTATGATGATTGATGACTTACTGACTCAAAATAACTGAATAAGAAAAGAAAGGTATGCTTGCAACATGGTTGTTCATGGATACATATCAGATACACTACAAAATAGAGATTAAAAACATACATGACCCACCTATAATAAACGACAACTATAAATAAATAGTAAAAAATGACATTTCAATGGAAATAAAAGACGCGTGAAATAAATGACTTTGGCTCATGCTCTCAACAAAAATAGATAAAGGAACAGGAAACCCAATAAAGTTGAACCAAAGACGATCGAGGACCTAAATTTCATAATCCATTAGACCATTCATCATAGATTTCTTATCCTCATTCACAAATCTATACTACATAACAAAGAAAAAAAGATGACTACAAATATAATTTAACATAAATTTTAAGATGGCATAAAAAAGTCATATGCTTAAAACCAAATGTCATGTAATTTTTTTTCTTTTTTACCGTTCATGCAAAACCTACTTGTACACATATTCTTTTATCATAACCTCTAATTACCATTAATCTATATCTATAATCTATATTATATTATAAGGGTTATAATCAAATACACAGTGAAAAAAAAATAGGAAGTCGTAGGAAGGGTATCAAACGGATTCCGATTGAACTCATTCAAGCGGCATTGGAACCGTCTCATCGAATCCTACGATGTTACTTTTTAGGTAATCAGTTTTTGGGTTTTAGCTTATAGTTTTTAGAATATACGTTGTATCATTGTGTCTTTTATATAGCATTGTGTCTTTAATCTAATTTTCATCATTGTGTCATTTTTTCAATTCACTGTGTCTTTTTTATCCTGCATTGTATTATATTTTTCGGTACTATGTTATATTTTGTGGCTCATTGTGTCATATTTAATGATCTATTGTGTTTTTTGTATCATTCTCACCCTTCTCATTTTTGTTACACTGTGTAGAATAACTTGACCCTATATTATAAAGCATTTGAGAAGAGTATCAAACACAATTAAGTAATTACCACATTTTATTAAAAAATTGCAATTTTATATAAAAATTTATATATAACAAAATTATATAAAAATGTTTCTACACATACAAATATATACCTATACACGTTAAAAAGATTGTTAGAATCAATAAAAATCGAACTTTACGTAAAAAAAATTGTGATGCCTTTTCTTAAAAATATAGTGTGCACATGAATTGGTTCACGAACCGAAACCGGACTCCAAAACCAGTCTTTCAAACCGGTAAAACCGGGGCCGAACCAAACCGAAACCAGTTCAGACACAAACGGGTTTGGAACTTTGGAACTGGTTCGGTTCCTAGAAAAGAACCATCTGTGCACGTCTATAAAGTTCTCGGGTTGGGATGTCTTATGTGGAATATTTTCAACTAACCTAACTTTCAATTTCACTTTTCGATGCCACTGATAGAAATTTTGGTGCACTTAATTAGCAGTTGTATTGCATTGCTTTTATCATGTGGAAAAACTTATGGGTATGCTTCTTTGCAAATTGATTACATATGAGTCATTCAATGTGTATCTTATAAAGGGTTCTATGATTTCTTCTCGTTAGCAATCTCTTCAGATTTGGTACTTTCAACATATTGAATAGGATTATTAGTGTAATAATAATTACTAATGAGTCAAACCGCTACTTCCATTTTTTTACTGGCATGCATGTCAAATTGCATATGCTATATAGAACGTAGCATGTTATCATGTCTCCTTGTAGCCTTTAAAAAATTACCCCACTGCGAAGCAAATGTGCTTACACATACACAAACATACACCTTACATATTGATTCTTTTAATTATTTTAAGGTTTGAATTACGTTTCCGCCCTGTATTGTCGACTTCACCGCAACGCGCGAGTTCCCTGCTAGTTACACTAAAAGTTGCTATACTTTATTATGTTTAATTAAATAATACATTTTTATAACGTTATCATTATTTTTTCTCTCTTTTTCACTCACAATTATTTTCAAAAAATATTAAAAAAATAAATGCAGAAAAACTGTGCCCCCCCCCCCCCCTAATATACCGATGAACAGAAGGTTCCCACATATCCTCTACTCACAACCCCATCCTAAAATATGATGGATTCACTCACAAAAATGCAAGTAACCTAGTGTGAATGCTCTTACTTCAAGAAATTATGCAATGTTAAATTCAGTGAAAATCATCTACAACAAACTTATTTTATGAACATCCAACAATGTCCAATCACCAAAGTACATTCATAGGCAAAAGGTCATCACGCCCACCGTTCCTGGTAGGGTTGGTGACCCCACCCTTCACCAATTCCATAGGAAACCTACGGTGATAAAACCCTGGTTCATGTATGACATTTTTTTACGAGCGAGACTCCAATTAGCAACCTCTCCTAGAAAAGAAAGTCATCTGAATACCGCTAATCACTGCTCTTTGGTTCGTCTACAATAAACTAACCTACTCTTAATAAGCGGATCGGGTTACAAACCAGTTTTTGTTGTCAAACTCTTCTTCCCTAGCCTCAAAATGCTCTTGGTTAATTTGAAGAAGTCAGACAGGCTGGACCTTCTCAAATCAAACAGGCCCTAATCATGTAAAAACCTCTTAACAGATCAGCCCAATAAACCAAATCTATAACCCAAGCCCAAATAACTATTTTCTATCTCGATCTCGATCTCCATTCCATTCCATTTATATTTTATATTATTTATATTTTTATAATTATTAAGTTATTTGCTTCTCTCGAAATCACACAAAGATGGCAGACTATCATTTTATTTACAAAGATGTTGAAGGATCATCAACCCAATGGGACGATATTCAACGTAAACTCGGTAATTTGCCACCCAAACCCCCTGCATTCAAACCCGACCCGTTTACCCCCGCTGAAGACAATGATCACAAAACCGAAGAAGATCCTGAAGACGATTTTGCCAATGATCCGTTCATCCAAAAATACAAGTAGTCATTTTAGCGACTATATATATTTAGATATAATTTAATATATTAGTTAGAATTTATTTCAATTTTTTGTCGTATATATTCACGTAGTGATGAGATTTTTTTTCCGGATACCCGTACACGTATCGATTTTGAGTATTCAGTACATGTATCTGTACTCAGTTTTATTGATTTTGGTACATTGGGTATCGGTACTGGTAAAAAATGGTAGTGCTACCGAATTTTATTGTGTTTTATTTTGTGTTATGTCATTGATGGCAGCATGGTACTTGTAGTCGTGCCTATTTGGTACACGTACGACTACTAAAAAATAAAAACAAAGTGGTACCAAAGCAGTACCGTACTGAAATAGAGGTACCGATATCCGTACCCATACCGAACCATTATATTCGGTATGGTATTCCATACCGAATTTTGTTCAAATTTGGTACTACGGCACCTGCACCGCATCCCTTCATTCATGGGTGTTCATGGTTTTGCATATCGGTTCATTCGGTTTTAAAATTTTTGGGGGCCCAACCAAAACCGAATTGATCCGAATTAGGAAGACGTCTAAACGAACCGAATTCAACAGATTTATTCGGTTCGATTAAACCTGTTATTATTCGGTGAATTCAGTTCCGCTATCCAATTAAGTAAGATTTGTGGAACCGTATTCGAATTCACATTTCAGTTGGTTTATTTGTTACGGATACGGTTCAGGTGTTGGATATATAGTATGTCCGATGTAATTAAAGTCGATATCAACGTAACCCGACCCGGTACGATCCGAAGAGTTACACGTTGGTACACGAATCAGATAAGTTCACTTGTAGGTGGATTATTATTTATGAAATAATAATATTATGAACTAGAGGGACTTAATATTAATTAGATTAATATTATGGAATATTATGGGAATATTCCAAAGGATATGGCATATTATGAGAATATTCCAAGAGTTTTGTTCTATAAATAGGGGATTATGGTGTAAACCCTAATTACAAGTTTTATAACAAAACAACTCCTTCCTCTCCAAGTCTTGGCCGCCGCCTCTTGACTCGGTCAAACCACCATACGCCGCCGCCTTCCACTTTGCAAACGGTTGCTCCCGGTTGGCTAGTGCTCGGTTGTGAACTTCATACTAGCGAGGATTCGTTGTAACCCGCGTGTTACAATTCCGGTGTAGTCGTCAAAGGTTGATTACTAAACCCCCTATGGTTGTTTATTATTTATTTGTTTATACGCGTTTAACTGAGATCCTGATTGGAAATATTTTATTAATCGGATTAATAAAATTAACTAACAATTTATATGTATAAATCGGCTATTATATATATTGTATATATAATCCGTTTTCGTTAAATATATAAACCGCTTCCGCTGTGTATACGATACCATGATTCCCAACAGTGGTATCAGAGCTATATCACTTTTCTTATACTGTATGTAGATGACATACTAATCATTGGAAACAATATCCCTATGCTTAAAGATGTTAAGACCTGGTTGGGTAAATGTTTCGCAATGAAAGATCTTGGTGAAGCCGCTTATATTCTGGGAATAAAGATCTATAGAGATAGATCAAAGCGGTTATTGGGTTTGAGTCAAAGTACATATATTGATAAGGTCATACGACGCTTTTCAATGCAAGACTCAAAAAGGGGGGCTCTTGCCCATGGCACATGGAACCATTCTTAGTAGGAAACAGTGTGCTAACACTGAAGAGGAAAGGAAGAAAATGGAAACAGTTCCATATGCTTCTGCTATTGGTTCCATCATGTATGCCATGTTGTGTACTAGACCTGATGTCTCGTATGCTCTTAGCATGACGAGTAGATATCAACAGAATCCGGGAGAGAGTCACTGGGCTGCAGTGAAGAACATTCTTAAGTACTTGAGAAGGACTAAGGATATGTTCTTAATATATGGAGGACTGGATGAGGAGCTGTCAGTTAAGTGTTACACTGATGCAAGCTTCCAGACTGATCGTGATGATTCAAGATCACAAACGGGATATGTTTTCATTCTGAATGGTGGGGCTGTTACTTGGAAGAGCTCTAAGCAAAGTGTGGTTGCTTAATCCACCTATGAATCAGAATACAATGCTGCATCGGATGCTGCAAAGGAGGCTGCCTGGATGAAGAAGTTCATTGGTGATCTCGATGTTATGCCTAGCATAAAGAAACCAATCGAGATACTGTGTGACAACACTGGTGCCATTGCTCTTGCAAAGAAACCAAGGTCACATCAGATCACAAGGCATATACTCAGGAAATTCCACTATATTCGAGAGATGGTAGAACGTGGAGACATCATGATAAGCAAGGTTCATACAGATCTAAATCTGGCTGACCCCTTTACTAAGCCTTTACCTCAAGCTAAACATGAGGAGCATGCTAGAAAGATAGGGCTTAGAGTTGCTAGACAGTGGGCATGATCTGTAGTTAGTATTGGTGTTTTACTTTGAACTATAACAGTTACATTGAATATTTATTTGATTTAATGGGTTAAATGCAAATTTAAATATTTTGTGACTGTGTTCATTATTTGTATGTTTAAATCCTTGAATAAGAGTATTCTAAAATATCCGTAGTCGATCAAATTACATGGGAATGAATTTGTATGTAAGACTATTGTGAATTGAGATGATTGTATTCATGAGATGAATAACTCAAGGGTTTGAGAATCATAATTCACATATATCATTAGGGAATGATATTGGATGTAACTCGCTTCAAAACGATCTCCATGGATCTGTGTCATGAGATGTTTTGATATTGATATGTTCAATCTGTCCTTTTTCCTAAGGCACATATTAAATTACATTGATCAAGGACTATCTTTGATGTTATCTAACACTATCCTGAAACATGGGTAGCAATCCGGATAGCGTTGGGAGAAATCCAAGATTAAGTGGGAGTTGTATGACGCTGATGGAATTCTGTACTTCTATAGGATTAGAAGTCTAGACATTCTGGCGCCCTCGTTAACTCAAACTGGTATAAACGCGTGGCCACGCTCGGACTAAGGTAGTTCGTTAGACCACTTTGAATTAGAGACGAGAATAGAGAATGGTTGATCACTATATAAGAATGAATGATCCATGTCTTATGATCAACGGATGTCTATACAGAAGGGACTTATTGATAGAATTATCAGGGCTATAGTATTTGGTTAAGTAAAGAGTTACTTGAACTCAAAGAACTAGTTGACGACTGTAAAGTGTCATACTGTGTTGGGTGCAATGCGATGCAGCTAGGCGTCCAACTCTGCGCACGTTGACTCATTTAATTAAAATCGTCCAAGTGGGAGATTGTTGGATATATAGTATGTCCGATGTAATTAAAGTCGATATCAACGTAACCCGACCCGGTACGATCCGAAGAGTTACACGTTGGTACACGAATCAGATAAGTTCACTTGTAGGTGGATTATTATTTATGAAATAATAATATTATGAACTAGAGGGACTTAATATTAATTAGATTAATATTATGGAATATTATGGGAATATTCCAAAGGATATGGCATATTATGAGAATATTCCAAGAGTTTTGTTCTATAAATAGGGGATTATGGTGTAAACCCTAATTACAAGTTTTATAACAAAACAACTCCTTCCTCTCCAAGTCTTGGCCGCCGCCTCTTGACTCGGTCAAACCACCATACGCCGCCGCCTTCCACTTTGCAAACGGTTGCTCCCGGTTGGCTAGTGCTCGGTTGTGAACTTCATACTAGCGAGGATTCGTTGTAACCCGCGTGTTACAATTCCGGTGTAGTCGTCAAAGGTTGATTACTAAACCCCCTATGGTTGTTTATTATTTATTTGTTTATACGCGTTTAACTGAGATCCTGATTGGAAATATTTTATTAATCGGATTAATAAAATTAACTAACAATTTATATGTATAAATCGGCTATTATATATATTGTATATATAATCCGTTTTCGTTAAATATATAAACCGCTTCCGCTGTGTATACGATACCATGATTCCCAACATCAGGTTTAGCTTTTTGCACACCTATTAGTTATCATGGGGAAAGATCCGGTACAAATAGCTTTTTTGGTAAGAACTGTGAGAATCAAAGGAGGGTATTTTTTTTTACTTTTTTTTTTAAATTTTTTTTTCCCCATATTGTTAAACATGTATTATAGTATTGAAAACTAAAAAAAAAAAAAAAATTGGTGTAGAGTAATTACGTGTAGAGTAATTACATAATTACTCTAGTGTAAACTAATGTATTTACCTTAATGACGTAATTACACTAAAAAAAAAATTTTTTTAAATTTTTTTTGTATTATTCATCTAGAAAGAATGTTTAAGCACACGGGAAAAAAAATTCTAAAAAAAAAAATAAATTTTTTTACCCCCTTTGATTCTCACAGTTCTTACAAAAAAACTATATGTATTTGATCTTTACTCTAGTTATCATAATCGCCATGTTACCTAATAAATAAGCAACTGGTTGTGCACATGTCACACTTATGTGAGCCTAAAATTTCTTTTATAGGCTTCTCTTATTTCATCCCTTGTTTATTAAGTTTAGATTTTAATTTCCAACCTAGTTAGCTACAATATATAGTTGATTAATAATACATCATACACATTTCCGGATTTTAGTTCTTCATTGTTGTTCTTGAAGGAGGCATTTGTTTGCGAAAATCGCAAAGTTCGGTTCAATCATATCGATTTCTGGATCGGATTTTGTTCGTGAGGTATCACAAGCTCCATCAGATGTGTGGGTGGTGGTTGTGTTATACAAAGATGGGTAATAAACTAATTGTTGTAATCTTTTTGGTGTTATAGTTTGTTTAATGTGTGTTGTTATTATTAGAAGTTGACTAAAAAGTTGTGATGTTTAAACAGGTACTCTGAATGTGGTGTTCTATTGCAATGTATGAAAGAACTAGCAACAATGTATCGAGCAACAAAGTTTGTTAAAATTGTGTCAACGAGTTGCATTCCTGATTATCCGGATCGTAATCTCCCCACCGTGTTGGTTTATAATGATGGTGCGGTGAAGGCAAATTATGTCGGTTTACGTACTTTTGGTCGAAGATGCACGCCTGAAGGTACATCTTATATTCGTGTTTTAATATAGAAATTATGGTCATAGTTATTTTTTGTAGTAAGAACCAGTTGTTGGTAAATTCACTGGACCCGCCAATACATTGTTAGCCAATGGGAACAAGTAAAAAAGCGGTTTGTGTTGGGCAGATGACCTTCAAGGGGGTTAAAGGCAGAAAACCAGTGGAAACTAGATTCAAACCTGAGACGATGAGACCTCTGCTAGAGAGACTCAGACACTTACTACTATGCCAGCCCCTTGAAGGTTAAATGGCGATAATTTTGGTTTACAGTAATTCACCGGCCTCTGGGAATCAAAAATATGTCTTTAGCTGGACAGGGATTACAATCCAAAAGGAGGTAGCAGCGCAGCTTGTTGCCTGTTTACCTGCCATTCTTATATAATTTGTTATGGTTTTAGTGAAATATATTCTTTTGAATGGGTTTATGTGTAGGTGTTGCTATGGTTCTATGCCAGTCAGATCCGGTGCTTAATGATGGGCGGACCGGAGGTGAAGGCTCTAGAGAAGCTGTTCTTGAAGGAATAAGGAAAAGATTTCTTGAGAAAGTGATAATAGAGCATGAAAATGATGATGATGGGTCTGCAAGTGACTAGAATCAAGACCTTGTGTATTTATTTATGTTGAATCTTAGGTTGTTCCGAACCCGCCTTTCTGTTGGTTATTTTGCGACTATATTCTTCTTTTATGCTCATAAAGATGTGACATGCTTATATCTACTGATCGACTTATGTCGCTTCATGGCATGTAACCAGGATTATGATCCATTACATGATCAAGGCCAACTTTCATAGAGTAGGAAACTTGTCAAATGTCAAGTACTATGATATCTAAATATCTTAGATTCTTATCTCAGGTTTCATGGCCGGTTCAACAAGTCAAATCGTATGTCCGAGTTGGGTAATCAACCGTCCTGAGCCAAATGGCGACCAATTCAATTTACAACCCAAGCCGGTGTGCTAAAAAAACGAGTTTGTACACCCCTAGCCCTTAAATTATAGGCTTCTTACGAGTTTGTGCTGGCTTGTTTTCAATGCAAGCCTCCCCTCCTCCGCTATTCTTTTAAAATTGTTGTATACATATAGAATGTCCATGACAAAATCTATTGTCGATGGTTTTAACTATTGTTGAATTATGAAGTCTAAAAGCATGTCCAACGCTACAAATTTTAAATGCCACATACACGCCACGTTAGTTGTCACATCATATTAATTCCAAACACAAGTTAGTTGTCACATCAGATTCCAAACACTCACACGCACATATTTCATCTTCAATACTGTAACTTTTTAGTTTTTACAAACATCATATTAAATATTAAAATAAGAAGAAACTTTGCAGATAAGTAACAAGGCTTCTACACTATTTCAATCTTACACATGACTGTGTCTGAAATATATATGAGAGTAGGGCGAAACAAAACTCGTCCGCCGCATTTGAATTTCCGGATGGGTAGCCATTCGAAGACCAACCCGATGAGAGCAACAATGGGAGCCATCGATTTTTGGTCCATTTGAGCATCCAACTTTTATCGAACACCTACGTTGAAGGTGCTCTAATGATCAATTCTAGATAAATCCAATGACGCAACACCTCGACTAGGTTCCTCTAGCATTAATACTGTCATTTTAACATATAGTACTACCTTTAGCCTATTTGAAATTACGGACTTGTTTTTAGAGAACATGTAATCCTAAAAAACAAATTATCAACTAATTGTATATTATAATTGTGTTTTTTGCCATTATTGCACTTATCCATTTTAGAAGAAAATTTCGTTTATTTAGTAGATAAGAATACTTCAAGACGAAGTATTTCATACTTTCATAGTACCATATCTAGTTATCTACACATACAAAAGCTTTAGATACATATAACTAACTGTTTTCAAACCTCTACTTCACCACTAATAGCTTCTCTAGTCACAAGCTTTATCCCCCTAACCCACAACTCAGCCATTTCTAACCCACCATCACACACAAAATGTATCTCTTTCTTCTTCATGGTCACCACCCGAAACACCCCGGCCGCGTCACCATCGCTCTTCTTCCCCCTACGCCTCACAAACCCGACACTGGGCCCCACCTCAGCATCCCGACAAACAACGTTTCTCCTACTCGAATTCCCCCATCTCAATACCCCTTCTCTCATCATTTTCAACTCTTTCACATGTGAACTTCCTCGTCCCCCTTTCGTATGTTTTAACACATTTCCGCCACTAAGAACTAGCACCCTAGCAAGCTCGTCTAGTATCACGACCTCTGCCCCGTCCGATGCGTGTTTTCGTGCCATTGAGAGCGCGGTTTCGCCATTTGAATTTTTGTAACTGCAGATTGACCCATACGAGATTAACAACTCGCACATTTGTCCGTTGTTTTCTCTTGCTGCTAACATGAGGGGTGTGTATCCATCTCCGTCAGGGATGTTTACGTCATATCCTCTACTAGTCAAAAGTTTGACTGCATTCGTGTCGCCATGGCGAGCAGCATAGTGTAGAGGGTAAAATCCTCTGGCGTTTTGGCTGCCTTTTTCTAGCGTGAATTCGATCATTACTTTTTCAAACATGTCTGAATTATCACTCGTTTTCGATAGAGAGATTGCGGTCTTACCTGCTTTGTTTGTCAGCTTTACGTCGCATCCTGCATAGACAAGAAGCCTAAAGGCTTCAATATCACCTCTCATTGCCGTCACCATAAGTGCTGAGAACCCATTTACGTCTTGCTCATCGAGATTAATATCGTCGCGATTAATCAAAGCCTTTAACGCTTGTATATCTCCTGAATGAGCTACGAACATTAAGGGGGAGAAGACTGTAGTGTTACTAGATGTGGGTACTACTGTTCCAGATCTAATGGTATCCAACACTGCTTTTGAAAGCCAAGAGACCAATGGTTTGACTCGGCTATAGACTGGGAGGATTGACCGCTCAAACTGGTCAACCCAAGGTCAGCACCAGCTCTGGTCAACACTCGGAGACACTCTTCCTGTTTAAACTTAGCACATATCATTAGAGCAGTTTCACCATTGTTTTTAGTTCTTGAATTAATATCACAGCCTGAGTCGACCAACAGCTGCAGAACCGATGGATATCCTAGGCGTGCAGCCATGTGAATGGGTCGGGTTTCATCTTTTTGTGTGGTTTTGACAGGCTCTTCAATGTCTGCCCCGCATTTTACTAGTGTTTTTACAGCTCCTGTGTTACCGCAAAGGAGGGCATGATGCAGGAGACTTCTGGCATTGTGACATGAGGCGAGTGACACACGTTGTAGTAAAATTTGCAATATGGAACCAGTAGCTTCAAAGTACTCCACAGCACACCAAGTAATAGGATAGGGTTCTGCTAGTCCAGCGCCGACCCGGAACTCGTCACCCGAAGCTGTATCCCATGACCATGCTCCTAACTGGACCTTCATGTTGATATTGGCCCCAGCCTTCAAGAAAATTAATTGAGATATGTTAGTTCCTGCTAGTACAAGAGAAAAACAAAAAAAGCATATACACTCAAATTTGCTAACTTAAAACGGGTCATAATAGACCATCACCACCTGGTGATACCGTACGCCAATGCCACGCCTCCACCAGCTATACCACCACAACGACAACATCTACATCGGTGTCTATATTGATCAAAACCCAATGTGACCTACTATCCCCATTGTGTGAGGCTTACTAACATCCCAAATTTTTTAATTAAAAAATATCCAATATCACTCAAAACCATAGTTATCAAAGGCGCTAGGCGCACTCAAGGCGCATAGGCCTCGCCTGAGGCCTAGGCGCGAGGCGCAAAAAAAGCGAGGGCCTGAGATAAAAAAAAAAAAGCGAACAAAGAAAATAAAGTAAATGTAATAACATAATACTATTTTTCATCTAGTTAGTATCAAAAGTTTTAAAATATTGATGTATTAGTGTATAGAAATAGTTTTCCTTAGATAAAAGTAGAAATTTGGCTGGAATCTAGCCATTGTTTAACGAATTTGGCTGGAAACTCTCCGGAATTTGGGACTTTAGCTGAAATCAGCGCCTAAACCATCACCTGGAGAATTAAAGCGCAATTTCCTCGACTCAAAGCGCAAATGCATCGCCTCACCTAAAAAATGGGCCTAGGCGCAAGAAGCGATGGCTTTTAACAACTATGCTCAAAACAAATAATAACAATAAATCCTACTAACACAAAATGATTTCTAGAAATGCCTAGACCCTGATAATTGCGATCCAAATTTAGGCGGTTTGTGACACAATGTTACGATCCATTATGAACCTTTAAAGTTGTGTTTATAAGCAGAAATGTATAGTAGTCCTAAAAATAGGGAAATTTATAATTTTAATAATTTGGTTATATATGTAAAATGTAGTTATTGTTAGAGAGGGTATACACAATGCTCCCAGCAGGTTCAGATTTATCTGTTTTTATCCATTGAAATTAAAACTATATCCAAATTCATGAAAGTGTCACAACTATTAAATAATAGGACCCTAAATAATATCTCAGTGACAATATTCGTGTCATTGCCAGCTGGAAAAGGTTTGTACCTTGTACGTTCCGTATTTGTTTATCTTATGTAGTAGGGACATGGATCAGTAAATATTTCAGGAACAACTCTGACGAATTTCAGTAGGTACTTGATGACACGTTTTGGACATTTTTTCATTTACAGGTCAATAGGTAGTTGAGTAAATTACTATCTACCATGGTAAAAAAAGATAAGATGTGTGGTTCATTACACAGCTCTGTATACCAACTACTGGACAAATTTTGTTTCTGAATTTTTGTTGATATTTGGTGAATCATTATGATGCAAGCAGCATATGAATATCAATGGCTACAAAACTCGAGTTGTTCGACGGTTGTTGATATTTGATAAAGGGACCCGTAATCTTTAAAAGATTGTGTCTAAGGGAGTTGTATCTGATATTGGGGCATACCTAAACTCGGTTTTCCTAATAATCCAAACACAAGTTGATGCTACTATGGGAATGATATCAAACTATTAAAGTCGTTGATGGTGAGCCCCTAAGCGTATTCACACCGTCCCATTAGGAGAGATGCGGGTCATAAAAAATGTCTAATTTCAAATATCACCAATAGGTTTGGAGGTTTCTATCCAGGTAACCAAAAACAAATCCGTAACAGTGTCGTGGGCAAAATGGGCGATATTTGTTGGTATGAGGGGTTGATGTTACATAAGTTATAATTGATAAGGCCCTACCCTAGACCCTAGACCCTAGTAATCAAGATAGTAGATTCTGTTTTTATGTTATAATCAGAATTGAATTAGAAGGCTACCTGTAATAGCCGACGAACAACAGCAACCTGTCTACTAACAACTGCTGCCACAAGGGGTGTGCAGTTGATATTTGTATGGAGAGAAGGCTTAGATGAGCAGAGCAGCACTCTAGCAGATGCATTTATATCTACACCACACTGTCATCACAAATCACGAACATGTCAAACACTGAATTCAACTTTAGCATTGAAATAATAGTTAATTACGTTGATCATCCGTGTTGCAAATTAGTTAAGTCAATTATAACCGAGAAAAACAAACAACCGACATATTGATGTTACTTTACCTTCAAGAGAACATCAACCACATCTATAAATCCTCTGCAGCATGCAATGACAAGAGCATGAACAGCAATATTGGGCCGTATCAGATCAGAAGCCATTAGCAACTCGATAAATATCCCATCTCGCCCATGACAGCTGGCCTCTAACAAAGCCTCCTCACAGGACTGTTGACATGCACCAGCTTTAACTAAGATCTCAAAGATCTCAAGGTGGCCCTCGCGTACAGCCGCTGTCAATGAAAAGCCTCTAAATAGTTTCTGGTTCACATCGGCTCCACGACTCTGTCATTTATCAAAATAGCAACAACAAAACAAATTGTCATATCACAATCCACAAAATGGACAAAGAAAGCCCACTTGGAACTATGAGCATAGTATTCTCTTATTTGTTATAGTTTTTAAATAATATATGACAGACACTATATGATGGAGCTTTCGCTGATCCCATGAGGCGGTGTTATGTTTATGGGTTCATATACAGACAACATGTTACGTTTTTTGGGTTCAATTACAAATCACATGGATTTTCATGAAGAAAATAGATCTTGTCAACTTGTGAACAATTAATTATTAACTCTAAACATAGTCAAATCATTTCCATATCACACTTGTAGCAGAAGAAAAAACTGCAAAATCCGAGCCGGTTTATCGTAATCGATTAGTTAAATTTAACTTTTTGGTGTTCAGTGTTCAAAAGGAAAATTATCACATAATTTGCTTTTGCCTAGATTTGCACCTTACTTTACACCTCTTGACCACAGAATCAGTTTGTGTTGCCTTCTGATTTGTAGCTTCACATTTTAATACAAACTTCATCATTTTCAAAAATTACCTTAACGTGCAGAGCACTTTCGATACCGGTACCCATTTTTACATTTTCGGCTTGGTACTCTCGGTACCGGCACAAGCTAATCCTTAATTGTATAATAACACTAATAAACATCAATTGCAGCCCTAAATCAGTAATCTAACTGTGTTAACAATCTATATTACTAACATTTATATCGCGCATAGGCGCCGATTACTCAAAGAGTAATTAATCCCCGAGTACTCCCGATTATTGACGCGTACTCGCAACTCCCAGTCAACCGAGTTCTTCACAGCCTAGCGAATTTTGCATTCCTACCGTTCTAATCAAAAGTCACGTGAGTTGATGTATAGTTTAGCCTAGCCTATTAACTTTAAAAAAATAGTATCTCTGTTTAGTTTTTTTAATATGTAAAAACAAAAATGTAATTTTATTTTCTAATATATTCATCCTCAAATTTAAAATTTAAATGTTTAAGTTCCGCCATCACGTAAAATCCTAACCTTAAAAAATAAAGGTACAATACAAAGAACAACCATGAACAAAACTTCGTACCAGTAATTTCCTAACAAGCGTGACATTTCCATTATGAACAGCAACAAACAAAGCAGTAACATCAGATTTAAGCTCCCGGTACTCAAACCTCACCACATTCTCATACTCATCATTACACTGAACCTCAGCAACACGAAACTTCAACGAAACAGCGCTGACAAAGTTAACGTCAACGTACGGATCGTGAATACAATCAAACGCTGATTTAATATCACTGGATGATGTGGCATCGAGGAGGCGTTGAGAAACATCGGCCTCGTAGTTGACTGGAAAAACCTGTTGTTTTGTAGTGAGGAAACTTACTCCGGTGGTTGAATGACGGATTACCATCATGTTGTCGGGTGTAATGTAAGATGGTTGCAGGCTTTTTATGTGTGCTGGTTCAGTTGGTTATTTATTGGGGTGGTTTTGTTTGGTTGTTTTGTTTGTTTCTCTCTCTAGAAAAATTGAATAATATTAGCGCCAGAGAGTGAGAGTAGAGTGAGAGTAGTAGGGTGAGGGAGTGTTGGGAGAAGAATGGGATTGACTTTAACCACGGTTATAAAGCGTTTGTCAGTATGTGTTTTACGAATATGCTTAGGTTTTTTTTTTTTTTTTTAACGGCGAACTAAAATATTATATTCCATGATACAGTCATCGGTTAGTAAAGAAATTGGTAATGGTATGATTGTATGGAAAGACTTAATTTCCTAATTTGAATATCAAAGATTTAAAAGGAAGAGATTGGGAAATAATTTCATTTTCAAGTCTCTATATTATCTCTGACGAGAGCGTGGATTCATCTTACTTTTTATAAATGGAAAAAGAGACATAAGTCACGAACGCTCAACTTGTCATGTTGTCATGTAAAGTCTTTATGGTGTTGTGATCCAAGTGGTTTAGTGAACAAATATGCTATTTGACATTTAGAATTAACGTGTGCCTAGTGGTACTTCCTTTGATTTAACGCGTTCAAGAACAAAGTAATAATCAATTTCAACATGCTTCGTTCTCTCATGAGAAAACTTGAGTGTTTGATATATGCCTTGCAGCTTTGATTGTCATAAAATAACTATGTTGGGCCAACAAGAGATGCCTCTAGGTCAGAAAGTAACCACCGAACTCAAAGTATTTCACTAACTATTGTTGCCATTGCTTGATATTATGCGCTTCGGCGGAAGATCATGAAACAATGGAGTGCTTTTTCGACTTCTAAGACACTGGAGCACCACTTAAGCGAAGCAAGTACCCTGTCTAAATCATCTGGTATAGGGGAATCCCGACCAATCTGAATCACAGTAAGTAACTAAATTTTTTCATCCCCTTTCAGTAAAAGTACAACCTTCTCCCGATGTGGCCCTTAGATATCTAAGTACTCTAGTAGTAGCATCCGTGTGTTTTTGTCTCGGGTCAGTAACAAACTGACTAAGAACATTGACCGAGTAACATATGTCAGATCGAGTTGCTTGCAGGTACAACAGTCGGCCTACCAACCTTTTATACTTATTTGCATCAACTTTGACATCTTTTTCCCCTTTGTCGAGTTTCAAGTTTTGACGCATTGAAAATGGGCTTGGACGGCATCCTAGAAGACCATTGTCTTCTAGGATATCCAGCATGTATTTTCTTTTACTAAGAGCAAGACCCTTAGATGTTCAAGCTACTTCGATACCTAGAAAGTACTTCAACGTTCCTAGGTCTTTAAAGCTAAATTTTCATCAAGGTGTGATATGTTGTTTCCCATGGTGATGAAGACATCAACATAAATAAAGGCGGCAATATAAACATCATTAACTTTATATATAAACAATGAATGATCCGCCTTTGATTGTCTGAAGCCGATATCAATAAGTGTAACACCCCAACCGATGACGAAAACATTAGAACGATACATAAATAATTCAAAATCACATGATATCTAATTAAAGTGTAAATAATTTATTTAATCCAAATTAAAAATCCAACAATACATGAAATGAAATTAAACTAGAATGTTCAACATGAATTAAAATTGTTTAAATTTATTAAAGTAGGTCCAAGCTTCTATGTAAAAACTCAGTTGTAAGATCATGTGCAGTGAGGCGTTATTGGGGCTTGAAATCCTATTTTAGCGCCCAAACATCGCTACGGTAGGGCCATAAGGGCGCCATATTGCTTTAAAATTCAAGAAATGGGTGTCAGGCGCTAAGTTTATAACGCCAGTTTTGTTTGGTTGGTGTACCACCAAATTTCAACCAATAAAAAAAAGAGGGGGGCGCTATTCAATTGTTCCACTACAGAAGGTCTAATGTCTCAAACATTATTCCCTCAGACATGTAAAAAAAAAGTAGAATGTCAGGTCAACTAAAAATAGTTGGTAAAAATACATATGTTATAGAATGTAAAAGCTTGAATAAAAGTAAGGTAGTTATTTTAACTTATGAAAACTCGACTCGATTTGAATTTTGTTCTTAATGCTCGAGCTTCGGTCGTATGTAGTTTTTCAAGCTCAAGCTTGGCTCAGGCTCGTCTTGTTTATTATTAATTAATTAATATTAATTATAATTATTATTTTTTTTTTCACATAAGTTTAGTTATTTTTCGTAATTTTATAAATATTTGTTATTGTTATTATTTAAATATATATTTAACATAATAATTAAAAATATCTAAACAGTGGGCCTGTTTAGGCTCGCAAGTGAGATTGAGCTTGATAAGCAAAGCTCGGGCTGGGGCTTGTGTCCTAAGTGAGCTTATTTTTTGGGCTCGAGCTCGAGTTCGTTTAAGCTCGGCTCGTTTCGAGCTTTTTTTCAAGCCGAGCTCGAGTAGCTTGCGAGTATCCCGACTCGTTTGCACCCTTAGTTTTAAATCACTAGGAATTCAGACTGCCTTACCCTACAAAGTTTGCTTGGTTTGCTAGATTTTGATATGATCGATGAGTGTAACTGACTCGATCAATATGTATTATTAAAACTAGGATGATTATACGACGCGCGCTGCGCGTTTTATTTATGTGTTTGTAATTTTTGAAAGAAACTAAATTGATTGTCAACAATTTTTTTGAAATATGTTTTTATGAAAGTGATTGCAATATGTTGAATATAGATTTGTAGATATAGATAAGCAGATTACGTAACATCCTATTCATATTACATATAGCAAACTGTTTGGAACATCCTAAACAAACTGGCTACATAACATCCTAATTATATTACATAGGTGTCTTATGATGCTGATCAGAACATGTTAATAGCAATCTTGCCAGTAAATGTGGATATCGACGTAAACGCTTTGAAATTTAAAAAGGTTGAAAGCCATCAGATGTAAATTCAAATGCATAAACGCTTTGAAATTGCCCCTGTATAATCCTTAACACCTTAGTAACTAATAACAACCTAGCCTTTAGTATCTTAGACTAAAATTTAAACAATGTAACTAAATATTCAACGTGTGAATATAAAGAAACATATATAAGTAGAAACAGTTGGTTTAGAATGTAACAGTTGGTACCTATGAGCATGCGCAAGAAAAAAACAAATAATGAACATCATATACATTATCTTTCACAACTGGTAAGTAGCACCAAACCAACTTAAGTAGCCAAACTCAGGAACAAACATCATAAACAAAATGAACCAGTGTAGAACTTCAATGAACATCATATACATTCGATAAAAAGCACATCAATAAGTAAAAATAGCATAAGAACATAACAGTTTATTACTGAACTGAATGTTTCGCGTAGGTGTATAGGCGCTAAGGTGTATGATTTGCCTAGGTGCCTACGCGCCAATCGCTAAAACTATGAGATCGGACCATGATTTCTTGCCAACTTATCTGAATTTTCTGAGAGTTTTTAATACGCAGTTTAGGCGTTTCCGACCCATTTATGCATAAGCGCAGAACTGCAGCTTTATGCTTATCTGATCTGTTTGTGCAGTTTTATCACATGTTAGCTAACAGTTACTTAGGCAGCCATATATACAACTGTCGAAATGTTTGTAACATCAGCAAGAGTTATCATAATCTAAACCAAAACCATACACAAATAAACCTGGATGACTCATCAGAAAACATTTTTAAATAAACCTGGATGATTTAAATGGATGTAAAAAAACTACTAAATTGAAATAAAGAGTAGGCCTAAACATATATGCGTTTAAGTGAACAGGTGCCTAGGCGAATAGGCATTTGGGTGCGTAGGCATTTTAACAGCGGTATAGGCAATCTTTGAAGGCCATTTTTGGATGTTTTCAGACCAGGTTTAGCCGCTTCAGACCGTTAATAAAAATATGTAACATTAAGGGACTCAGGTTACCTATAATGTATAAAAATCCATCTTACGAATAAACATGAAAATAAATAATAAATCATTTATAATCTATACAACATCAACCCAAAAAATTCAAAAATGATAGTTACTAACTATAAATCATAAGTTAAAACAAAACTTTTAAAATAAAAGTGGTGCACATGGCTATTAACTTTAATCATTTTCTTTTGTGATGTCATTAGCTTATCACAAAGATTGACGCCTACTCGCTTAAGCGAATCAAACGCCTAAGCGCTTAGGCGAAAATATTATAGAAAATGGAAAAGTGTTGAGCGAATTAAACGCCTTAGCGCCTAAACGCCTAAGCGAATAAGCGTTTATGTGCCTAGGCGAATAGCCTATGCACCTAAGGGAATACCCGTGTGCAACCAAACTGCCCACGTGCGCAGTTTTATTGCTGCCAAAACAGCCTCAAGCGCATAGCTTAATTGCAGCCAAACTGCCCCAAACACGCAACTTATTTGCTGACAAAACAGACCCTACTACGCAGATTTATCGCTATCAAAACACACGCGAACGCGTAACTTTTCAAAAACAGCTCCCAAACGTGTAGCTTAATTGCTGAAATGGGCTGGCTGGGCATAACATAAATTTGAATAAAGATCGAATGCCGTTCGAAACTCAAAAGTCTTTTAAGAACAAAATTGAATGCCATTAAAAAAAGAATAAAAATTGAATAACATTATATGTTGATGATGAGTTTAGAAAAAGATGTGCCTTTTAAAATTCAATTTAGTAGACCACAAATCCAATTACTTCAAATTAATTACCAATAAAAAAAGACAATCCAAAAACTTTGATTATTTCACATATACGTAACAATTGGAGGATTACCTGAAGAGATCTTAATCGATTCCTCAAAACTTCTCTGAACAAATATATGCTGACAACGGTAGCAACACCACTGAGGTGACTAGTTTCCCACACGCTTTAAGCACACCTCCTGCCATCTCGCTAAGCCACTTCGTCTCACGATAGTCTCCTGCAGCTGCCACTGCAAAGCCACCGCTTGTAATTCGCGTGTCCTTGCCCTCGCTTGCCAAACTTGCGACTCCGAGCAAATATAACTCTACGCGCCACTTCGCTTTGTCCGCCTCTGTGTCCTTGTCTTTCATGTAGCTCATAAAAGACCCCTCCGCCGCACGTAGCAGCGCATAATAATGCACTTGTCACTTGTTTGCCAACATGTGTTGGAGCTCTTCTCCCTAATTTCAAAACACCAATGATGTAGAAACCAAACAACGAAAAGATAATAATATGAAATGAAATAAAAAGGCTAACAGTAACATAAAAGAAACAATTTGGATAAGTCTAATTCATTAAAGTAAGTAAAATTATATGAATATTTTGAATGTGTGTCAATCCTTTGATGGTTGTGGAGTCGGGGAAACAAATGCATCATTTGTTTACTCATAGCAGTAAATGTGTTAAGAGAACAACCAATTTATACGTGTTAGGTGGAAAGATAGACCAATCTAAAGGAAAAAAATGCCAATATCATATGAAAAGTAAACGTTAATTCTGAACGGCAACACAACATAGACCGCGATCTAATGTAAACTTCCCAATTATCCAGTTTCAAAAAAGCACAGCAACAATCCACTTTCATAAAGCAAATCAACATTTTCAATGTTTAAAATTACAAGTAAAAGCGAACAACATTTACCTTCCCCGATTCCAAACGCCCCTTGTAAACACTTTCAAATCCACCTTCTCCATCAAACTCGCAGCCCCAAAGCTCTGTGTAGATGCAATGCTAGCAACATTAGCGTTCTTATTAGACAATGCAGCGCCTTTGCTTTATCTCATAGAATCTATACACCAAACCCATAAAGAAAATCCCAACAAACACTAAATCTCATTAAAATCCTAAAAAAAAGAGCTTGATATATTACCAGTAACAGTACCAGCCTTGTATGCCATTCTTCCCTTTCTATCAGCTAAAATGGCAGAAAGTAATAAAGTCACAACAGTGCGTAAAAAGTGAAATTTCAAGCAATAAAAACAACCCATAGCTTTTGAATCCTAAAAGATCAGAATAAGAGCCAAAGATGTTTTACCTTGCAATCATATTCTCTACGAGAAAGAACCTCAGGAGCAATGTACGCAGGGGTGCCAACTGTGGATTTAGGTCTCGAGTGCAACAGAGATGACTACATAATAACCAAAACAATCAAACCATCATCTATTCTATTTTACTTACAAAATAAACTTAACCATGGTTACAATATGATACCTTTGAGTAACCAAAATCACAGATTTTCAGCCGTGGTGTAGGGCTCCCATCTAAAAGAATATTCTCAAGCTTCAAATCTCTATGGCATATTTGTTGCACAACATAAACAACACATAACTTATCAAAACCTAATCACATCCAACGTCATATCAACGCATGTCCATAAAGATCATCATTTATATCTTTCATTAAAAGCCTCTATCCATGAAATGACAGTATTGAACTCCAGATATAAGCTGCTGAAAAAAGTATCTCGCTTGAAACACCAACACACAACATCAATCAAAACATGAATTCAACCTAAACCAACCTGATCCACCAATCCGAATCAAATAACATTTCAATAACCGTTGACAACCGATCTAACTAAATAGCTAACATGCAATAGAAAAGGGCTTACCGAAAACCTAACAGCTTGACCAAAGACCCTGCTCGCCTCCACCAAAGACCATCTACAACAAAATCATCAAAGATGCTAGACGACGTCGTGGAGTGCTGTTAATGCCGAAGTCTAACCTCGTTCATCAGGCTGAATCGGCTCCCGATGTCGAGAGAATCACAGTCGATGCCGTCTTGTTGTCTGACTTGCATCGCCGCTGCCGTGTTTTCTAGACAGGGAAAGATGGATAACCTAGAGAGAGAAACAACTGGTGAAGACAAGAGAGAGACGTACAAAAGATAAGAAGAGATGAGGAAGACAAAAGACATAAACACCCCTACAAAAGCAGTAAATTACAAAACCAGCTATTATATATAATATTAATATAAATACTGTTCAAAGCCGAAGCATTATTATTATAGTATAATTATTAAAAGAAAAATAAATGAAAGAAATTTAAGATTAAAATATTAAACTCAAATAATTAATTAATATAAAATATTATGTGACATGTTCTGACTCGAACCCGTTTTGACTCGAACTAAAATATTTTTCATATGACCTTTTCTGACGCAACGTATTCTCCGATAGGGATGAGCATATTGTACCGAATACCGAACCGATACCGATCCCGAACCGATACCGTACCGAGGGTGTTCAGTATCAGTATCGGTATTGGGTTTAGGGCGTTTTCGGGATCGGTATTTTCGGGATCGGTATGGTATCAGTATTTTAAGGTAAAATACCGATACCTGCCATACCGGTACCGAACCGATACCGTACCGTACCGTATGTTTTCGGTATCGGTATTGGGTTTAGAGAGTTTTCGGGATCGTATTTTCGGGATCGGTATCGGTCGGTACCGATACCGTCCCGAGCTCATCCCTATTCTCCGACCCAACATGTTATTTGTAACCTTTTAGTGTGTTTCTTTGAGTTAATTACATGGTTAGTCCTTATGGTTTGTGCAGAGTAACAAGGTTGGGTACTAAGAGTTTAAAGTAACAATCTATGGTATTAACTTTTGATTTTGTAACATTTTAAGGTATTAAGGCTAACTTCAGTTAAAAGGTAACTGAGACATGAGGGTAGGGCTGTTCACGAGCCGAGTCGAACCGAGCGGACCTTTGCTCGTGTTTGGCTTATTTACAAATTGAGCCGAGCCGATCGGCTCATTTACAACCGAGCCGGAAACTGAGCGAGCATTTTTTCGAGCGGGACATTTTTTCGAGCGAGCGACGAGTTTTTCGGACAACCATAAATTTGGGTTGTTTCCTTTAATGTTTTTGCCGCCTAGTGATGACCGGGGTTCGACCGTCCGAGGATGACACTAAGTTTGAGGTCCAGTTGCCCGAGAATGAGGCTCAGGTAGTCAGGTTAAGGTGAGTGAGGCGATGAGCATACTACAATAAAAATTTTCTATCGAAAAAAATTATAATCGTAAATGGTGTAGTTTTTTTAATTATTGCTTAAATGCGATATATTTAAAAATCATACTTTAACCCACAAAATTAAATGTCATCTATTCTGAATTTAGCTCAGTGGTATATGTTAAATTTGGCCAACTTAAGAGGATTATTACTTCATTTTATTTTATATGCATAAAACTAGCTGATACCCCGGGAGGGTCCCGGGGTTGATAAATCTAATTTTACGTGATAACCTATTACAAATTGCTCAAGTTAACTAACCACAAAATCTTCCAATCATTGCATGTTCATAGTATTCTAATCAGTAATAACTCATATTCCCCACAAAATCTAATTTTACGTGATAACATGAACACTTTGTGTTTTTTTTCCTGTATGAACGAAACCCCACAAAAAATAGTCGATTTTTTCTCCGTTTTTTATATAGCACTATGGTACTCGTTGGAAAGATAATAAAACGCTCGTTAATTTGGTGTAATTTTTTTCTTTAAAAAATCCCGTATATAAAAGATATAAACGTTTAAAAGTTATGGGAGGAAATATGAGAGAGAAAATTTTAAATTTATTTTTAAATTCTTTTTTCCTAAAATAACTCAATTTAATTAAAAAGGAAACAATTTAAAAACACCAAAAACTCTCCATTATGATGCCACATGACACAAGGTTGAGGCCTCCATTGCACGCCACGTCAGCAAAAGTCTTTTCTTTTATATATATATATAGATGATACATTGTGTTTTAAATGATAAGAGCTAATTACGTAAACAAGTCCATGTAGTTTATCAAAACTAACAATGTTGGGTATTAAGATATGAAATGACGTAGTTACCCTCGATTCTCAGTTAGTTTTTAACTGTTGTTAGTCTTAATACCTCAGATTGTTAAAAAATCAAAAGTTAATACCTTAGATTGTTACTTTAAACTCTTAGTACTCAACATTGTTACTTTTCAAAAACCACAGGGACTAACCGTGTAATTAACTCGTGTTTCTTTCCATTTTCAATTTAATTTACAAGTGAAATATGAAGGTTACATCAAAATAGAAGGTAGACGGGCAACAAGCTGCACCGCCACCCCTTTCTGAAATCTGGTTTTGGGTGACTATTCTCTCATATGGAATGGAAGCTTGTGTGTTCGATCTCTCATTTATTTTAGGTGTTGGATTTATATGATGATTGATGTGTCCGATCCAACATGTTATGTGTAATCTTTTAATGTGTTTCTTTATTTTAAATCTGGTTTTGGGTAATTGTTTTCCCATATGAAACTTGTGTGTTCGATCTCTCATTTGTTTTAGGTGTTGGATTTATAAGGTGACGGTGGTATGAGTGTTGCTTTGTAAAATTGATAGTAGTGGTAACGATTTTGGGGTGGTTAACAATGACAATCGTTGTGTTTGTGGAATGGAGCGAATGTGGTGTAATTGTGTAAATGGTGATGGCTACCAACAATGTAAAATGGGGAGATGGTGGTTAGACAAGCACCATAAAATGGTTTATAAATATAAAAATAAATAAATAAAACTAATAATAAGCTTAATGAAAGTAAATTATGCGTTGGTGATGATTTCACGAACTTGTTAATTGATTTAGAATATAAAAAATAAATAAATAAAACTAATAATAAGTTTAATGAAAGTAAACAATAATAAAAAAAAGGTCAAATATAGATGACAAATCGTTTAACAAACGCATGATGCAGTAGTTATTGTTTAATATACCCCATGGTAACACATGCCTTGAGTTATGTCACAAACGTTGTTTTTTATTTATTGTCCCGATTTTAGTCGACCTCCATTTTGTCACTGTCCTCCCACGTTACCACCTCCCTTATCTAGTAGATTCTTTTACTTTTTCAAGAATTCATGAGTCAATATCTTATTTTCATTTTTATAACTATATTATAGTCTAAAATCTTATTATAAAATTTTAAGATGTTTTAAAAGTCATGTCAACAATCAGGGTTAGGATCAAAGATAAGAAGTCGTAGGAAAAATATCAAACAGACTCTGATTAAACTCATTTAATCGGCATTGGAACCGTCTCATCGAACCCTACGATCTTAGTTTATAGGTTTTCACTTTTTTAGATTTTAGCTTGTAGTTTTTAGAATTTACGTTATGTCATTGTGTCTTTTATGTAACATTGTGTTTTTTTCTTATTTTCATTATTGTGTTATTTTTAAATTCATTTTATCTTTTGTTTTTGTCATTGTGTTATATTTTTCAACATTGTGTTATATTTTGTAGCTCATTGTGTCATACTTTGTGATCTACTATGTTTTTGTATCCTTCTCATCTTTCTTATTTTTATTACACTATGTAGGATAAGTTGACACTCAAACAATCATACACACATAGCTAAACAAACACATATAAGGGCGAATTCTAATTTAAGTAACTGACCAAATAAAGGATTTTAATGAACCACTTTTGTAATACTTGTGTGTGTAGTGGAACAAAGGGGTAGCGCCCCTCCCTTCACTCTCATTGGTGAACAAATTTGCACACAAAACAAAACAAAATGGCGTTACAACAATAGCGCCAAACACCCTTTTTTTCAATTTTAAAGTAAAATAGCGCCCCATAAAGCCCCCCTGTAGCGGTGTTTGGGCGCTATTTTTCAATTTTTAAGCCCAAATAACGCCCCACTACACCTGGTCTAAGCTCGTTGTCTCTTAACTACTCCACAGATATATGTTTGCATTTCGTTATCATAGTGATGTATGACTGTGATTTTATCACTTTTACTATCACATTATATTATGTGTTCACGATCTTTTACGATATACATATATCCGGATAATTTGAGATAATACAACTATACAAGTGTAGTACCTTTTCTAGTGTTACATAACCACATTAACAGTGGCTTATTTATTTCGTGTACAATATCTAATATTGTTTGATATGATTATATGTTGCTTCCAGATGTCTTCCATATGGTGTCTTCAATAGGCATGGTCGATCAGCGTTGCTTCACACTACTTAATGCCATCATTAAGGTAGTGTATGGAGTCGTTCATCATAAACACAATAGGACGTGATCTTGCAAAGGCTGACAAAAGAATTTATGATACGAGACCTTGAATCAAAAGTTATTAGTGGTCCAAACGATGATTGCCCCATCTTACCCAAAACTGTTAAAACAAGTTTTTGACCACGCAAACGTTAAATCAGACCATGGCTCGCGCAAGTAAATCGTGTATGTCGGGTGATTGGTGCCAGGGCCGTCCATGAGGATTCATGTACCATGTGCGAGTAAAAAAATGTGTCTTTAAAATATAATTATGCATGTATGTTTGTCATGTGCGCGCGTATATATATATTTGCGAAACGCAACGATGCATGCTAATTACATGTTTGTATATTTTTTTCAAATACAAGGTGGAGATAGCTTAAAAAGCAAGCTCTTGGTAGCAACAGTTTTGGGCGGTTTCGAGTATCCGGGGGAGGGGGGGGGGGGGGGGGGTTAACAAATCTGAGTGTTTGGAGTTATGACCAGAAGAATGAAGACATTATGTTATCAGATCCTGAACACAATCGTCCTAGAGATGGAGAACCCCTACCTTTTCTAGCCTCTCTTTCTTGCTTGCTTTTCAGATTATCGTGTTTTTTTAGCGTTAAATAACTTTTTTTTTTTCATAAGATATTCCTCTTAAAGAATTCACTATAAAATCGAGTATATATATAAACCTCTTTTAACATACATAAATCTTACTTCATATGAAATCTACAAGATCTGTATATAGTCAATTTGTATTTATTTGAGTATATCCAAAGCCAATTGTATGTGTGAAGACTGTTTGCAACAAAGTGCTTTCTGGGCAAATAGTCAACATGTATTGTTGACTGGCACTACAAGGGTACCCCTACCACCTTTCGTGCGCTTATTTACTTTCGTCACGTGCTCTTTGCGTGATGTTAAGTTTGGCCGTGATCTAGTGTACAAAGACCCATCTACTTAAATGAGTGAAAGTTTTATATTTTATGGTATGTAATCAGTGGCGAAGCTTGACCCGAAGATTCGGGGGTCGGAAGTCACCGGGGGCGGAAGTCACTAGTTTCGGGGGTCGAAACCCTATATTTTCAAAAAATTTTATACGAACACTATATAATCGAAACTTCTGCGCGAAAATCCAGGGGGGGGTCGGCCGCCCCTCCCCGCCCCAACTATGCTGCGCCACTGTATGTAATGTAATGTGATCGAGACCCATGATTTTTTTTCTAACAAAAAATGTTTGATAAATCATCTATCACTCAATCAATAAATATATATGTGTATAACACATGAAATGTATATCCGGCCAATACAATATAAATTAACATTGGCGGAACCAATTCCCTACCTGTTGTAACTAGATGATCCAAATTATATTTTTTATAGAATAATCTCATGATTGGGATATTAACGTGCCCTCTTTATCTTCTCTAGTTTTCGTTACATAGTTAAAACGCATAAAAATGCTACCTAATAGATAACCATTCTACTTGAATGAGATGGAATCAATGGTTCATTTGCTTGAGAAATGTTGAATTAATTTGTAGCTAGGACTTGGAATGCTATATATTGGTAACCACCAATCTTACATTAAATTCTTCCATCTCGCCCTAATCTTGAAATTAATATAAGTGTTTTCGTTTATTTCCTTGACCAATTCCACAATGGTTCTTGATTGACTCTCAAAAACCTTTTGGTTTCTATCACCCCATACTGTCCATAATGTTGTCATGATAACTAAGACCATGTCCTTATTACATTTAGGTGGGAAGCGGAGTTCCCTTGTAACCAGGGGCGAAGCTTGGTAGTTGAGTCGGAGGAGCCGGACTCAATTTTTTTCGGGCGTGTAATGGCAAATCGGCGGGGACCGGATTCAATTTACCTACGAAAATCGCAAATTTCCACTACTGTTCCAAAAAAACCGGAGGGGTGGGGGTGGGGGGGGGGGGGGGAGGGCCACCACTGGCTCCAAGAATCCTTCGCCTTTGCTTATAACCACAAACAATTTTTTAGTTGTCTTTACTAGTGTGATGCCTGGAGCTTCCATCCAAGCTCTCATTGCCCACCAAATTGCTTTCGCTGCAAAACATTTAACTAGTACATGTACAACCGTTTCGTCCACATACACACACTTTGCACATCATTGGTTACTGATAGGAATTCAGATCTGTATGCTTGGAGAGAGAACTATTAAAACAGTAATCAAACAAAGAAGAAGGAAAAAAGGGCGGGAAAATATTATTATGGATAATACTGAAATGGAGATTACAAAGTGGTCCCAGGGCTAAGCCCTCTCTCACTGCCAAGCAGGAGCCGTACAACTTTAACCAAAACTAATCCCTATCCTTACTAGATTATTACATGGCTATTTATACTAATACCAACTAAAATATTCTTGAACATTCCTATTATAGCCCTTCTACACATAACATATAACTATTTATATAAATCCTATGATATAGATGATGTAGAATCGTATCACTACTTCCCCCTTCAATTAAGTCTTGTCCTCAAGACTTGAAATGGAACTGTTTAGATCACGAAAACCTCCTGTCTGCAAACAAGCTTGTAAATCCTGAGTGTCCAGCAGATAATTGGTCCCCTCAACAGCAGAATACTCATCCTCACCTAAGAGCAAAACCTGGAGGGAACCCTCAGGGCATTTGTGAGCAGGGCGATATTGTTGACCACAACGAAAGCACAATCCCTTCTTCCTACGCTCCTCCCACTCAGTACAAGAAAGTGAACGAACTCCCCTATCACGCTGAAAAACCTGACCCATGGACGAAGAATGAGGAACAACAGCTTTTTATGTGGAACTAGTTTTGAGTAGAGTTGGAGTGGCCTGTGGAAACCGGAGTAGGGGTGATAGGATGGGCAAGAGATTGGCGCTCAGGATGTTCTGAACGGAAAAGCCCATCCCCCATCCCAGAGGTCTGCATCCCAAATAGCTGAAGGTAACGAAAACGAGTAAGCGATGGTGTAACCAGAAGGACGTAACATGGATTCCACATCCTTGGCCAAATACATAGCATCCAATTTAGACGTAGGCCTATGCAATCTGACCCACTGTTTCACATCCGTTTCAGTCAAGCAATAAAATAACCCAACGCCTGAGATTCGGATAACCGAGGGGACCAAGGACAACAAATACTCGAAATCGTCTATGTAATCATAAATCGAATCAGCCTGCTGAATCGTAGCTAATTGTTCGTACGGATTCTGAATCTCCAAGCCACTAAAACGTTGCAACAATTCCGATTGAAACTCAAGCCAAGAGAGAGACGGTCGAAACCTGAGTTATAATAGTGAACCAATGTTGAGCGACACCGATCAAACTCAATTGAGCCAGTTGTAACCGAGCAGCATCAGATATATTGTTGAGATCAAAAAACATATTTGCCTTCTGGATCCATCCTTGAGGATCAAAACCAGAGAATTCATGCAACTTCACCTTCTTCACAGCCCAAGGTACACCAGATGTAGAATCAACCGGACCAGATCTGGAACCAGATCCAGAAAAACCGACATCATGCAGTCCAGAACCCAACGAACCTTCATCGTGACGTTTCTCCTGTGATTTCGTCCATCAACGATAATAGAGATGCCTTGATCTCCGTAACATCAGCCTGAAGTTGCAGGATCTGTTGCTCATGAGTATCCAAACGAGAAGACTGATTCACCATGACTGAATCGGAAATTGAAAGAACAGAACAGTAGAAGAAGGAAGCGAACAGAGTAGGAACAATCTGATAAAATCAGGAAGGGAAACGAATTGGCAAGAGCAGAGGATGGCAGGTCGGACCAATTATAGGAATTCAGATCTGTATGTGTGGAGAGAGAACTAATAAAAACAGTAATCAAACAAAGAAGAAGGAAAAAAAGGGCGGGAAAATATTATTATGGATAAAAATGAAATGAAGATTACAAAGTGGTCCCAGGCTAAGCCCTTTCTCACTGCCAGCAGGAGCCATACAACTTTAACCAAAACTAATCCCTATCCTTACTAACTTATTACATGGCTATTTATACTAATACCAACTAACATATTCTAGAACATTCCTATTATACCCCTTCTACACATAACATATAGACCATGTGTAGTGGGAGGGGAAAAACTTAAGGCCCCCCTCTGTGATTAGTCCACGTGACAGCTGAGTCAACATGGGGCTTTAAGTCAAAATGGGGTGTAGTGGGGAGAATGTTTTGGGTCGCTAATTTAACAAAAAAAAAACACCCTGAATATACTTCATCTTCTTCATCATCACCACCAACCATTTCACTCACACACCCACCATCACCTCCTTCTTCCCTTCATCTTCTTCATCGTATATCATCACCACCACCACCGCAGATCATCACCACCGCCACCCTCTCTTCTTCATCGTACATCATCACCACCACCATCATTGTCGTCGATACACCACCTTCACCATCACTGTGAGAGAGAGATCAGAAAAGGGGTGACGTGGAAGAATTTTATTGGTTGTTGATTGTGTGATGAAGCGTTATATTTATAACGCCAGGAGATGTTTTTGATCGATGGCGCCATTGTGTACCGGTGTAGCCGCGTTATCTTTGTTTTGGCGCCCACAATCACACTCGACTACACACGCTCTAACTATTGATATAAATCCCTTGATATAGATGATGTAGAATCGTATAAGTTACCCATTGATATTCCCCTTCGTTCGAGTTCTGAAACTGTTGGAATCCTCCCACCAATGCTCTCCATGTAAACACATTAGCTTTCGGCATTGTTTTGTTATGTGCTAGCTAGTAATTGCTAGTCATTATCTAATACTTCAGTAGTTAAAGAAAACTATTTTAATAGATAAATTTCATTTATTGATGCCGCCACACCATAGTAGTAGATCTACTAGAATCTGTGAAGGACTAAACACATGTTACACATCCAAGTATCCAATGAGTTGATATTACATGGGCTTTGGACCGTAGCAACATGTTCCAAATCGAAAGACATCAGACTATGGGGTGTGGTTCCCCTTCCCCCTTCCTTCCCCTTGTCCACATCAGCGCCACATCATCTTCCCCTTCTCCTCCCCCTTCTAGGGGAAATGGTTCCCCCTCCTTCCCCTTCCCTTTTTCTTTTATAATAATTTTTTCAAACAAAAAAAGACAAAAAAATATATATATATATAATATTAATATTCTTGGATTTTGGGGACGGGACAGACGGGAAGAAACTCCCTATTACACCGAGCATCATGGGGGGGGGGGGGGGGGTGTTTCCCCTTGGAGAAAACTTCCACATCATTCTTCCCGAGCATTTTCCCCACCCACACCCCATAGTCTCACAACTTAAATAAATTTAATGAATTTAAAGAAAAAGACTTGACAATTTCACGACTAATCTGTTGATACGTGTCTAGATGGTTAGACAATGTTTTCATGATTACTTTATATCTATTATATTATTATATAATTGAAACCAATAAATCCTACATGGTATTTAAAGAGGGCATTCTTCCTTTTAAGTGTGTCATGTGACATTAATTGATATTAGGAAAAAAAAATTTGGAGTTCTACATAGAGTTATACATTGTTTAAGGTTAGGCGTGAACAATTGGAGATACATTGTTATTGTTTTAGGTTAGATGCTACCCGAAAGCTTTCCTGCATGTAACTCTAAAGCGCATCATTCTATTTCATATGTAAAATTGATATGTCATATTAGATTTCTCAATCCCGAGACGTTTCCGGGGTATAATCTAGTT